>CAJHQP010000682.1:27500-162475 GCA_905132765.1 Moricandia arvensis
TAATGAGGAATCATCACCAACCGCTGAAACGCCGTTGCTGGATCGAGACCAACCTCCGCCGGAGAGAGACAACGGCGAAGGAGGAGAAGACGTTGACGACAACGGCCTCGGTCAAAAATTGCAATGGCTAGAGATGTTTCTGACACTCCTTGGGTTTAACCAATGGTCAACGCGAAGCCTTGTCCTGTCCTGGATCGTGTTTTTGACAATCGGTTTGGTGCTTCCGGTGACAGTGTTGGAGTCAGGACATTGTAAAGGATGTGAGAGATATCAAAACAAGAGCTTCGAGCTCAACATCGTGGTCTCGCAGGCGTGTCTGGCTGGTGTCTCTCTGCTTTGCGTTTCTCATAACTTGAGAAAGTATAGGATTAGGGAGTTTTTATTCGTCGATCAACTCAGTGGTCGTATGAGACGCCTCAAGGCTCAATATATGCAGCAAATCTCGGTGATCGATTCTTCTTCTAGCTCTTTTTCTTTTTGTGATTGATTATGAATGATCATTGTTTCTACGTCTACACACTAAGACGCTTTCATATATCATATGCTCTGCTTCTTCTTCTTGTGTGTGTTTTCATCCTTGACACCTGAAATTGACATCTAGATCTCTAGTGTACTTCTTTACGTGGAGGTTTTGGACCGAAGAATGTCTTCTTATGTCTAAACCCACAATATGTAGTCCTAGTTTCATCCCAAGCGTTATCTATTGTTCTTAATGTATTTTTACATAATTCTCGAATGTATTTTTGGATTAGGTGGAGGTTTTGAGCCTTCCAGTGGCACATCATATAGTCTCTAGACTTTGCATGATTTGCTTTTTTTGATTGTGAGAAGTTTTTAAACATAATCTCTTAATCCTCCAGGAATCGTCTAAAAGCATTTAATATTAGTTTTGTTCACTCAATCTTTTAACTTCTGAACTTTTCATGATTTTTTTATTTTGCCAACATCGTTGAAATCAGAACTTCGCGATTATTTTGATAAAACTAAGCATTTGATGTGGAAAGCTGATCTTTTTTTTTTCCTTCTGTTTTGCAGAACTCTGTGAAACTGCTTGGACTATGGTCTCTCATATGTTTTGGACTGAAAGCTGTTCGGGAGATTATCCGAATGTTATATGTACCTCATGACCAGCCATGGCTATCTGTTTTAATTCTATTATCAATGATCTTGTCATGGACTTACCTAAGCACTATATTTCTAGCTGCAAGTTCCATGTTTCATTTGGTCTGCAACTTGCAAGTCATTCACTTTGAAGACTATGCAAAGCTCTTAAACGAGGAATCAGAAATCTCCTTTTTCATCGGCGAGCACACCACTTTGCGCCGTTACTTATCCAAAATTAGCCATAGGTTCCGCATCTTTCTGGTTCTACAGTTTCTGGTTGTCACAGCTAGCCAGATTACTACACTTTTCCAGACCACTGCGTACAGCGGGCGTATCACTTATATCAACGGTGGTGATTTCGCGGTAAGTAAACCTCTTCTTCTTCTTCTTCTTCTTCGTCCCTGGTTAATGCATCTTCTTATCTGGTGAAGTTAAGTTTGCAAAGGTTTATGTTCAGGTCTCGGCGGTGGTCCAAGTTGTTGGAATAATTTTATGTCTGCACGCAGCAACGAAAATATCACACAGAGCTCAAGCAATAGCATCAGTTGCAAGTAAATGGCATGCGATAATGTCTTGCTCATCTACAGATTCAACTCAAGTCAGGCCTTCTCCTAGTGGAGTTCACTTGGAGGCTACCACGAATCCACCAATCTCCTTTCAGATTTCACATTCAGAAAGTGATGTGGAATCAATGGAACACTACTACATCAGGAGTAACAACCACTTCCCTTCACTCATGTCCATGTCCTCATATCACAGAAGACAAGCATTCGGTGAGGATTATTCCGCTCTTTTTTTTTTTTTTTTCCTTTTTCCGCCAAACCGGTCATGATAGCTGATTATAGATGATTGTTGTTGCAGTGTTGTATTTGCAGATGAATCCAGGTGGGATAACGATATTTGGGTGGACAGTAGACAGGCATCTGATAAACACAATATTCTTCATTGAGCTCTCTCTTGTTACCTTTGTACTTGGGAGAACTGTAGTTTTCAGTTCTGAGTGACCATAACAAAAGAAAAATGGTTTGGTGTATCATATACAGTTTTCTTACCCTTTTTGCCACATTATAACTCTTAATTTGCTGAGTGTGTATAATACAGCTTTTATTGCCGAGGTTTTGATTGCTTTTTCTTACGCACCTGAATTCTTCTTTTATTCCATATATGAACTGCATTGGGAAGATAATTAGTTAGACCATAAAACCAAAATTATATAAAACTCAGTTTTAAGTTTATATTACGGCCAGATTTTTGGCATTTAGAAAATAAATCTTCACCATAATGCATTGACCCATTTTTGGACTAATTCTGTAAGGGTAATTGATCACTTCGCGAGTGTTCTTTCTACAAACACTTGGCTACGCATTAAAATCAAGTAACGGCATGGGGCAGGAAGCTATACACCACCAAAACACTTCATGTTAAATGATTGATACATTTCCAAAATCCGGGACTTAATCATACAAAATTCTTCAAAAATGACTTGGATCTTAACCCGCCCTTTGCTTGCAGCTAAGGCTTGGCATTATATCCGTTAAATTTGATTTGACTCATTATTCGTTTCGATTCGATTTGAAAAATCCGGATATCCGTAAGTCTTTGAAACAAAACAAATACTAGAAATCAATATCCGTTAAAAACGAAACAAATCACAAATATTAAAAATTTAGAGACGAATATTTGCTCTGGTCCGTCTAATATGCGAATAGATGTATATCTATAACTACATATATAATTTTAAATGTATATTTCTTATGTTCATTATTTTAACATATTATTTTATTAATTTTACTTTATAAATTATTTATAAATATATTAAATTAAGAAAAATATAAAATCTTCGTAAAAAATACAATTTTTCTTCCAAAGATATTTTATAAGAAAATTTTATTAATTTAAAATTTTTATAAAACATATAATTTTATTAATTTTACCTTTTATTTTATATTGTGTAAAAGATATTTAAAAAATTAAATAAAATTTTATAGTTTTTCAAGATTTACTAGTATTGAGTAAAGTGGATGAGGTATCCGTAAATATCCGTTAATATTCACAAATATCCATTAGTTTTCCGGATATCCGGAAAACCGAATATCCGTATTTTCTCGAAACAAAGCAAATCGGAAAATCAAATATCCGTAAAGTACGAAGCAAATCACAAATACTAAAAACTATGGTAGTATTCAATCCGTGCCCACCCCTACTTGCAGCACCATTTCAAGTATCATGACATGACTCCAGCCAAGAGTGAATACTACTATTGGTAAAATGTAAAACCGTCACATGAACAAATGCAAGATAAACTTTTCAAGGATCCAAGAGTAACATGATTCACTCAAAAACACTTCCCAGCAAATGTTTCTTTACATGAATCCAAAGAGCACTGATTTCCTTACAAACCAGCTACTATTTCTGAAATTTCTGAGCAACCACCTGATCTTCGAGAATTGATGTGGTCATCAGATCCCTAGCTGAATTGAAGCTCCATCAAAATCTCCTCTCAAGCTGCTTAGGATCCAGACGCGACATAGGTGTACTAAAAGAAGCATATCTCATAAACGACTGAGGAGTTTAACCATGAAACCAATTTCCCAAGACGGCCAACTAATCCACTCACCACTGAGACTTGGAATTACCTGAAAATATTCAAAGAGAAAGAAGTCATGAATTTTATAAGTCAGAGGTCTTTCAGCCCGTCCATCCGCGAGTACCGGTCCTTAGAAGAGGATTTAAGCCCAACAAAGGGACGGTCTGAACCAGAACCAATTATAGATTTGAACAAGAATCTCTTATATTTCCAACAAGCCCAGGATGAGGATAAATAGTCACAGGAATATCAAGTGTGTGGGTTCATTCTAGGATACAAATGTAGGTCTCTGTCTTTGTGTGGATTCACGTAGGCGTAGGCTTCTGGTCTTATCAAAGCGATACTTCCGAACCCTTTGTGGTGACAATCGACCCATTCAAGCTTGACAACTCTTGTTGCCTTGTGATTCAGCATTTGATAGCTCACGCTTGTATCATTTTTGGTATCAGAGCTAAAGTTCCAATCATCTATCTTTCTATTTTGTTTTCGTTCAGTTCTTATAAAAAAAAAGAAAAAAAAATCATTTTATTGGTTTTGCATTTTTCGTTTTGTTCTTCACAAAAAAGCCTAAAATATTATTTTGTTTCTTATATTTTGTCTCACTGCTTTTTACCCTTAAACCAAAACAAAAATGTTGTTTCGTTTCTGGTTTTTATTGATTATTCTTTGTAAAACAAATAAAAATAAGTTTCGAGGAAGAAACTCTTTTAAGAAAGAGAGTATGATGTGATAATCAGATCTTTAATCAAGAGAATATGAAAGTGGTCTACACATTTGTTGTAATATGTTGTCAAGAAACTATACACTATGACGAGATGACAAATATCATAAGCTTCAAAGGAAATCAAAGACTTATCGACAAGATTCTGAATTAGTGGGCAAGAGATCGTACCATAAATAAGATTATATGGATCCTTGATTCAAGTGATTCCCCTTTTATGGCAACGTGATCACCACTTCTGATTTTCCTATTTTATTAATTTGCAAACATTCATGGTTTGATCTTGTACGAGCTTATAAAAGATCTCTTTGTATTCATTTTGTATAGACACAGATTTTTGGAATAAAATAGTTTCTCTCTAAAGCTTAAGCTTTGTTTTGTTTATCTAAGTTAGATGGACTTCTTCACTTAGTAAACGTTTGATCTATGTCTCTTGTGTGGACTCCTTGAGACTAGGTTTTGAACTCATCACAAGGGCTTTCGCACCTTTGAGTGGCGTTCTTCGTTCCATCTCCATCATATCCGCTTTCCACCAGCTGTTCTTTAATAGAGTAGATCGAATAGATACACCCCTTGTGAGAACCGAAATTTGCACTGTCGATTTCCGTAAAATAAGGAAAGTCAGAAAAACTTAATTTTCCGAGAGGATCCAGATTATCTCGTAAACACACGAATACAAAAAGACAAAGATAACAGAATATCCATAGTAAGTTGCACGGATCCGTTTTATTGATTAATAAGAACAGAGCTACAAGATTTCACCGAAAACATGATGAATAAAGAATTCCTAACAAAGAGAATTGCTGAACAGAAGCGGATAAACGTTTTAAGTAAAACCTTGCTAGTCTAGCCACCTAGTTTTTAAGTTATTCTAAGCTAACAAGAATTCTAAGTCTCAATCTCTGGACCCGTCGCTTCTTGCTTTAGTTTCCCTTATATGTGCCTTCTAGGTCGGTCGTCCTTTCATTTTCTGCCCCTAGGTCGAGTTTATCGCTTGCGGAAATATTTCATTTTCTCTGATCTTCGTGATTATCCTTTGAAAATTGACATTTATCTTTTCCTGCGAATAATAGATAGATCGTCATAATAACCTTGGGCTCAATTTGGTCCAAAATCGTAAGTAGGCTCTTAGCCGCGTTTTAGACCTTTTTCGGGCCATTTTTCAACTTGAACGTTTCTTATGATTTCTTTCGAAAGAACATCTTTGATAAGACGCCAGTTCTATAATAGTTCAAATTAATCATACGGTTGAAGCTACTAAGGTGTTTAGTTAATCGTTACCTTTTTATACGACTAATCTACTATATTAAAAAAGTCCTATTTGAATTTTACCATGAGATTTTTTTTGGACCTATTGAACATGTTGTGACTTATCTATTAATTAGTCATCCTATTATTTCTATATCTTATTAACCGACCTTTTATTATATACATTTTTATCTAAACACATTATTTAGTCAATTAATCTAAACCATATAAATAAATATCGTTTGACAAATTTTATAGATACGGTCATTGAATTTTGTACTCAACAGTAGACCAAAATATGTGATTTATTAACATTAGAGTTCATCGTGCTCTATAGTTTTCGACCTAACATATGTGATTCATAAAACATGTTATATTAGAGTTCAAATATACATTATGATGTTATCTTATACTTTGCACATTATTATGACTTATAAAGTATGTTTTATCATAGAATGATTCACATATACATTATGTTAATTTCTTACTGAATTCTACCAAATTGTATATCGTGCAATGTACATACAGAGTCTCAATGTATATCAAAATCAAGCTTTAATTTGTAGTGATTCAAAGAACTTACACATGTTCATAACCCACTTGAAGACGTGTTGATTCAAACAAATCACACATGAATCAATGTTTACTATTCAGAGTTAGGTTACATGGTTATCATCTACTATACCTTAAACATGTTTCATAAAAGTATAGATAAGAGGAAGAAGATATTCTTTGAGTGGGTAGTTACGATTGTATACTATTTTTTGTAACAATATATATAAGAATATCTGAGAATCAAAAACCGTATTCAAACAAGATAGTTATTATGATTATAAATAAAAATGTATTCAAATTTCTCATTGGTTGATAAATAGAACAAAAAAATATTGCATTTATTTTTGAGAGATCCAAATATTTTTACATCCTCAAAAATAAAATCTCAGATAATTTCGTTGTCTGTCATATTATTTGTGTAAAAAATATTAGCGCAGTTGCGACAAATTAAATAGTGGTTAATATATTATATTCCGACAATATTTCTTATATCCCAAATCCTTAAAAATAAATACAAAACAACATCGTATAACTATATAAATATATTCCAAGATAGGTGTAACAAGATATTTATTATGCTTATAGATATAATATGAAAACAAATGGTAAGGACATTCAAATATTTTTAGTTTTACAACAGTAGCATTTCCATCTTTATATGGACAATCAAATCGGTTGATTATACAATAAATTCATTAGTTGTAAATTAAGTCGAATTTTTTTCACCCAAGACCAATGGGATTAAATTCATATATTATAGGTATAATTCAGTTTTTAATATTGTTGATATAATATTAGATTTTAAGGTCATTACTAGATTCTAACCCGCGCGGTTGCGCGAAATTATTTATATTTATAATCTATGTTTTAATTAAAATTTTATGATTTTATGATAATTTATATACTTTAATTCATGTCAAGATTGTATTTTTTGTTTTCGGTTTGGTTTTGGTATGATTATAGATTTTGGTTTTTGTTCAAAAAATATAGTAATAGTTCGGTTATATATGAATGTAAGTTTGGTTTGTGTTTTGTTATTTGGTTTGGTTCAAACAATAATGTTAGGAACTCGATAAAAACTTTAGTTCAATTTGAGAGTGCGGGTCTCAACACGGACTTAAAAATTTCGATTTTGATTCTGATTTAGATAGCTATATTTTTTTGTTACATTTTCTGTTTTTATTTTATTTTATGGAATGTTTTTTTACATATATTTAGGGAAACAGTATATCTCAAGGTTATATAAAATTAAAAGAATCAGCTAGTTTTGTACCTCTATGTGATAAAGATAACTTGTATATTCAATAGTTATGATCATAATTTACAAATGTCATTTTTAATTAGTAAATATTTTTAGTTTTAATAGGGATTATGTATCTATATTTTTGGTAATAAGTTGTTATATATAAGTGGTTGTTACAATTAATTATAAGGAAATTAAATCGATTTAGAATATTATTGACCTGAAATTTATTTATATTTTACAATATTTTATTTAAGAAAAAACACATTTATTTAAATGGTCTTAAAGGTATATGAATTTTCAAATTAGATTTAATTATGTGGTGCACACAAAATAGATTTAATTATGTGGGTTGTCATGTTGAAAAGAATGATAAAATATTGTAGACGTACCCAACCCAATAGTCAAAAAGCTAATGCACATGTGAGTTATTTGAAATTCTCAAACTTGAAATTCTATGATAAGTTGCATTCTCAAACTTGAAATTCCTAAATGCAAAAATTTGAAATTCAAGAAAACAACTATGATCTACCCCTAACTCTTAAATACAATAAATAAAAACTTACACAATAATTTAGCCTATACAATTAAAGAGACAACATTACAACAACAAAAAACCTTATATTATACGTATTATACAAATAAAAAGAAGAGAAACATGAAGCCATCAGATCCAAGAAACACAAACATCTTATTTTCAAGTTTTTCATCGAGGACCAGAGAGCTCCATTGCTTGCACAAGTAAAGTAAATTCATGAATAAGATCAGAGTACCTGTCTGAAGATGACATAAACTCATTGATCATGTTGCAATATTCTGAAACACTGTCTGATCTTTTAAGAAGCTTTCCATCTCTCTGCAAGTCAATTTTCTATGAGCGTTTGAAATTTTGACATTTTTTGTCTATGTCCAGGACTCTAAACTAACCAAACAAAAGAGATCTTTCTCCCGTTCAAGCTCAAGAAGAAGAATTCCAAACCTGAAAACATCGGTTTTCTCATAAGATTAATCAGTTGATAGATATTTAGGAGCAATGTGACCCACCGTGCCTCTAACTGCCGTTGTGATATGAGAATCTTGGTGATCCAAGAGTTTTGCCAAACCGAAATGGCGAAATATATAACCATAGACGACTACGAGAGTATGTTCTGTGCCAGAATAGACTCCATTGAACTAGGCTGTTAGGCGCATGTGAGAGCTGGTCTAATAAGTTTGGTGGACTTATCAAATCTTATTCACACTTTCTTCTGATTTCACCGTCGATCGACATAAGGCCATAAACGTCAATCCATGGTCTTTCCTTTTGCTCGCATATTAGAGTTGGATTTAAAATTTTCAGAATAGTTAATATTTGAGTCCTATTATATTTACATATCAATACTTTCTATCCATTGTAATCCATTAGGCTTGAAACCCTATTACATTGGCACCAAGTTAGTTTTTACCGAATCGGTCGTTGCTCTTTCCTTGAAGGAGATGACATCGCCACCCGCAGGATCGGGCATGTCTTGTCTCAGTCGTTTCATGATTGAGCTAGAGAATCCGAAAGTTCCCCTCCTTCTAGCGCCAAACTGTGGGAACCGAAATTCGCACTGTCGATTTTCCCCAAAATAAGGAAAGTTAGGAAACCCTAATTTCCCAGAGATCATAGATTGTCTGCCAACACACGAAAAAACGAAAGAGACAAAGATAACAAGAATATCAATGAGAAGTTGCACATAGGCGTTTCATTAATTTGATAAGAACAAAGTTACAAAGTTTGCAAAGGAATTGAAAGAAGAACAAGACCTAGCTAACAAAGAGACAAGCAGAACCAGTGTCGAAGGTGACCCCATAGAGAGATCTGTCTGCAGCCGCGTAAATCCTAAATTCCTAAGTTTCTAAGTTAGCAGAGCTGCCCTAGGTCGAATTTTCAGATCCACCTGCATCTTCAGCCTTAGACTCCTTATATACTCCTCCTGAGGCGGTTTTGCCTTTCCAATTCTTCCCTTGGTCGAATCTATCGCTTCGCGGAAATCTTCCATATCTTCCCGATCTTTGTGTTTATCTATGGAAACTTTTACATTTATCCTTAGAGACTTGATATTTATCTTCTCTTGCAAGGTAGAGATAAACCGTCATAGGTGTTTGGGCTTTATTTCGTATAAAACCGAAAGTGGGTCTTTAGCTGCGCCCTGGATCTCCTTGGTCCGTTTTGCGACTTATGCGTTTTACGATTTATTAAAGTTGCCTTTTCCAAAACGACGTCGGACCTTGAGGAAGCTCAAACCTCTCGTATGATTGAGGCAACCTTGGTGTGTTCGGTTAATCATTGCCTGTTTATACGACTGGTTCTTGTTTTATCCTGAAGGACAAGTCCCCTCGGTTCTTTGAATCGTAAAGTTCAGATGATGACTTTGATCGGGCCAAAATGAGAACTAAGATTGACTCATTCTCGGAATGGAGAGTCACAAAGATGGGCCGAAGATGGGTTGCGTGAGCTTTTCGGGTCGGTTTTATCCGCTGACCCACGTAAACTCGGTCTACTCACCATCCGACAATAAACCATTCGGAGCCGGTCTACTCGCCATTTGGGGAGTAGACCAATTGGTCTACTCGCCAAACGGCGAGTAGAATGTTCAAGACTGGTCTACTCGCCGTTTGGGGAGTAGACCAGTTGGGCTACTCGCCAAACGGCGAGTAGACCGTTCAAGACTAGTCTACTCGCCAAACAGTGTGTAGACCGTTCAAGATTGGTCTACTCACCGTTTGGGGAGTAGACCGTTCAAGATTGGTCTACTCCCCAAACGGCGAGTAGACCGCTCGGGATCTGTTTACTCGTCTCTCGGTGAGTAGACCATTTTGTTTGATTCCGAGTTTATGTTTTTGAGAACGTGTCGAGAGACTTTCGTATAGATATTTGATTTTAGCCGTTGATTTCAAGATGACCGTTTTTACCCCAACAGTTAGCCCCCCAACTCGCAATTTTCGTATGTGATTCTTGCGGGCGAGTAGTGGTGTTAAATGGAATCCGCGGTTAGAATCAAATCTTTTCAAAAGATTATTTTTTCGGAAAAAAGAAAAGTTTTTTTATTTAGATCTTGTATAAATGTTGGACCCTCACCCTTCATTATCTCCACATCCTCCCCACTTTGAAATTTTTTCTTTCTCATTCTCTCCCTAGAGTTCTCTTCCAAAGAGATGTCTTCTTCAAACAATCTTCAAAAGACTGATGATGTCGAGATGAGCAATGCTGCTGGTGGAGTTACGCCGAATCTCCCAGTCGCTTTCGGCTCACTTGGCCGAGTTCCTGTCTTTCCAGAACGAGTTAAGCCGAGCCGAGGCTGAGAGACAGGCGAACCCTAGGCGGGTGGTGCCCTCAAGTTCCGAGGTTCCGGTCGTTGTTCACGACGCCAATCCTTTTGGAGACACAATCGTTGCAGGGCCCTTGATGCCGGAGGTCGAGCTTCAGCCGTCGGGATCCTCCATGACTCCTGTTCCTGTCGTCGATGTCGAGCCGGTTCAAGAGTCGATGGCTCCTCCTCCGGCTAGGAAGGAAGTCGTTTTAGGTTTACCCGCTCAGAGCGCTCCTCCAATCGCCACACCTAAAGGGAGGAAGAGGCCTTGTGCCAACCCTGAGGCGGCTAAGAGGAGGAAGTTTACTAAGGAGTCCGAGGCTGGTCCCTCTTTGACGAAGGTTTCAGAGCTAGCGTCGCGTCATCGTGCTAAGGTTTGTTTGTTCGAAAGCTCTCTTCTTCTTTTTCGGTGTTGATCTTTCTTTTGACTGCTTTCTTCTCCCCTTTTTGTAGTTCGTCTCGCTGATTGAAGGGATGATTAGCGAATGTGGGTCGGAAGTCGAGCGTCTCGCCAAGGAGTTAGCAGAGTCGCAGGGGAGATCGGCGCAGTTCGAGGGGAAACTGAGAGTCATCGAGGACGCCCACTCTCGGGAGACGGCTCAGCTCGAGTTGCGGATTGGGGAGCTTGAGCGGATCGTGGAAACACCGCGAGTTGTCTGCTTAAGGCGAAGGATGCGAAGACGGCTAGGTCAGAAGTGCGCAAACTAAGGCGCAAGCTCAAGGGTACAGAGTAATCGGCAGCCAGTGCGATTGCGGAGGCTCGAGAGGAGGTTCGCGCTGAGTTCCGAGCTTTCATGGCGAAGGTCGCCAGCTCCCTCGACTCTTTGGCGGTTGTCCATTCCCGGGATCTGACTTTGGCTGCAATCGAGGGAGGCCTGAGCAAGACCCTCTTGTTTCGGGGCGAGGCGCCCCCGTCTCCGCGAGTCGAAGAAGCCAGACTTTCGGTTCGCAGGGAGGAACTGGCGAGCGTCGAAGGGGACTTTAGCCTGATCCTCGAGGGATTGAAGGCGGAGTGCGCTCCTTTTCCAAGCTCGGTAGGCGGCGAAGATCTGGGGCACGTAGCTGAGGAGGGCAGAGATGACGCGGTTCTGATCCCGGAGGAGGCGAAAGGCGATGGCGAGGGAGAGGCTCCGGCCACAGAGGAAAGTTGAGGTTCTTATGTTTGATCGAGGTTAAGAATATTTTGTTTCTTATGTTTATTTCGGCTGAGTGTGGCCTATGTTTTATTTGGGACTGGCCGTTGGTGGCTTTGAGTCACTGCCGCTTTTGTGGGTTTTGTACGAACCTGAGTTTTATAAAGGAGGTTTTTGTTTTTTTAACGAGCGTGTCGTGTGGTTGAATGTACAGGTAAGACTAAGAGTTGTCATCTCGAAATCTAACTCTTACTTGACGATCATTCGGTTCGTCGCCCGTTTCGGAAGAAGCGAAAATTGCGAGGGCCGAAAATGGCTAAATCGAAAATTTTACGAATTTTTTTTGTGGGCGTTCGGATGCGAACAAAGAGACATGCTGCCAGCTTCAACAGAGAGGTTGATCATGCCGAGAGACATGGTGACTTTCCCCGAGAGTCCTACTACTGGTTTAGGATCCTCTACGATTGATGGACTGATTTCCATCCTCTCGAGGGTGTTTTGAAGATGATGTCGGCCGAGCTTCCGGTATGGACTAACATCCTTGCGACATCGATATTTTGGACTGTCAGCTCGATAACAAAGAGATTGTTGAGAGGTTTTACCGAATCGGGCGTTGCTCTTTCCTTGAAGGAGATGACATTGCCACCCGCAGGATCGGGCATGTCTCGAAATCTAACTCTTACTTGACGATCATTCGGTTCGTCGCCCGTTTCGGAAGAAGCAAAAATTGCGAGGGCCGAAAATGGCTAAATCGAAAATTTTACGAATTTTTTTTGCGGGCGTTCGGATGCGAACAAAGAGACATGCTGCCAGCTTCAACCAAGAGGTTGATCGTGCCGAGAGACATGGTGACTTTCCCCGAGAGTCCTACTACTGGTTTAGGATCCTCTACGATTGATAGACTGATTTCCATCCTCTCGAGGGTGTTTTGAAGATGATGTCGGCCGAGCTTCCGGTATGGACTAACATCCTTGCGACATCGATATTTTGGACCATCAGATCGATAACAAGGAGATTGTTGAGAGGTTTTACCGAATCGGACGTTGCTCTTTCCTTGAAGGAGATGACATTGCCACCCGCAGGATCGGGCATGTCTCGAAATCTAACTCTTACTTGACGATCATTCGGTTCGTCGCCCGTTTCGGAAGAGCAAAAATTGCGAGGGCCGAAAATGGCTAAATCAAAAATTTTACGAATTTTTTTTTGCGGGCGTTCGGATGCGAACAAAGAGACATGCTGCCAGCTTCAACCGAGAGGTTGATCGTGCCGAGAGACATGGTGACTTTCCCCGAGAGTCCTACTACTGGTTTAGGATCCTCTACGATTGATGGACTGATTTCCATCCTCTCGAGGGTGTTTTGAAGATGATGTCGGCCGAGCTTCCGGTATGGACTAACATCCTTGCGACATCGATATTTTGGACCGTCAGCTCGATAACAAGGAGATTGTTGAGAGGTTTTACCGAATCGGACGTTGCTCTTTCCTTGAAGGAGATGACATTGCCACCCGCAGGATCGGGCATGTCTTGTCTTAGTCGTTTTGTGATTGAGCTAGAGAATCCGAAAGTCCCCCTCCTTCTAGCGCCAAACTGTGGGAACCGAAATTTGCACTGTCGATTTTCTGTAAAATAAGGAAAGTTAGGAAACCTTAATTTCCCAGAGATCCCGGATTGTGTGCCAACACACGAGAAAACGAAAGAGACAAAGATAACAAGAATATCAATGAGAAGTTGCACATGCGTTTTATTAATTTGATAAGAACAAAGTTACAAAGTTTGCAAAGGAATTGAAAGAAGAACAAGACTTAGCTAACAAAGAGACAAGCAGAACCAGGGTCGAAGGTGACCCGGTAGAGAGATCTGTCTGCAGCCGCGTAAATCCTAAGTTCCTAAGTTTCTAAGTTAGCAGAGCTGCCCTAGGTCGAATTTTCAGATCCACCTGCATCTTCAGCCTTAGACTTCTTATATACTCCTCCTGAGGCGGTTTTGCCTTTCCGATTCTTCCCTTGGTCGAATCTATCGCTTCGCGGAAATCTTCCATATCTTCCCAATCTTTGTGTTTATCTATAAAAACTTTTACATTTATCCTTAGAGACTTGATATTTATCTTCTCTTGCAAGGTAGAGATAAACCATCATAGGTGTTTGGGCTTTATTTCGTATAAAACCGAAAATGGGCCTTTAGCCGCACCCTGGATCTCCTTGGTCCGTTTTGCGACTTAAGCGTTTTACGATTTATTGAAGTTGCCATTCCCAAAACGACGTCGGACCTTGAGGAAGCTCGAACCTCTCGTATGATTGAAGCAACCTTGGTGTGTTCAGTTAATCGTTGCCTGTTTATACGACTGGTTCTTGTTTTATCCTGAAGGACAAGTCCCCTCGGTTCTTTGAATCGTAAAGTTGAGATGATGACTTTGATCGGGCCGAAATGAGAACTAAGATTGACTCGTTCTCGGAACGGAGTGTCACGAAGATGGGCCGAAGATGGGTTGCGTGAGCTTTTTGGGTCGGTTTTATCCGCTGACCCACGTAAACTCGGTCTACTCACCATCCAGCAAGTAAACCATTCGGAGCCGGTCTACTCGCCAAACGGCTAGTAGACCTTTCAAGACTGGTCTACTCGCCGTTTGGGGAGTAGACCAATTGTTCTACTCGCCTTTTGGGGAGTAGACCGTTCAAGATTGGTCTACTCGCCGTTTGGGGAGTAGACCGTTAAGATTAGTCTATTCCCCAAACGGCGAGTAGACCGCTCGGGATCGGTTTACTCGTCTCTCGACGAGTAGACCGTTTTGTTCGATTTCGAGTTTATGTTTTTTGAGAACGTGTTGATACTGACCAAGAAGCAGCATCCAAAGTAGATTCAGTTGCAGAATGCGAGAATTAATATGGTTATCTACAACCAGACAAGTTCGAGATCATGAGAGATCCAAACGGTCACGCAAGAGCTATGGATGGCAGACTACTTAATGTCACGAGGGAAGTATTGCAGACATTATTGCCATGGCTAATGGAGCTGGAAACCTTTTCGCACAACAATCTGGTGACCGAGCATCGATCAACAGTCACCATACACCCTCATTTGACACACGTCCAATATGCGAAGGATACAATGAAGATTACAGAGAGGAAGAGTAGATTGAATATCGCGACCTACCATCAGAAGACGCTGGTTGGGCATTGGTCACAGGCTACTCCTGGCCTTCGAATGACATTAGACGGGAACCATAACATGAACATGGAGCAGAAGAGACAGATATTGGTATTCTCAGACCAGATGAGTTCGGAATTTTCAGAGACCTAGACGGATGCACGGGCTCTTCATGGGAGAATCCTACATTTATCTAAGGAGGATGTAGCAGATGACCTTATTATGGCTAATGGATCGAGTACTTTATATGGACAGCAACAACAGCCATCGATCGACGCACACCATTCAGCATCGATCGATGTTGAGGAGCAGAGGAACGAGCCGATCCGTACTGATCCATACACTTTCAAGCCACCATCATTCGACACCAACATCAGGACATCGATTGATTGGCATTTTGAGAAAGGTACGAGAGCTTTCGATACTGAAGGCAACAAACTTTTCTGCTGGGAAAAGAAAGATGAGTATGGCATCTACAAAGATGAGAATGGCAATGCAAGAGCTACAGACAGAAGAGTAGTAAATGTGCAAGTTGAAGACATCAGAGCAGTTCTAGAGAGAGCTAATTTGTTTGAGCAGAGCTACATATGTTTACCAGAACATGCAGCAAGGATCGCTATATTTAGGAAGGATCAACAAACATACAGCAGAGAATATATTGTTGATATTGTGAATGCAATCTACAGAACTCAAGATATGTCATTTGATGATTTCTACATGAGGTTGGATGATATCTACTATCCTATAGACACCTGCCGCACCGGTTTGACTGCACGCAAGGATGTGATGAAGCAAGATTTGGATACTGTTCAGAGACGGCATGTGAATGGGGCAGACAACCAAGCATCGATCAACGACACCACCAGGCCATTGATCGACACTGAAGACAACGAACAAAAGACATCAGCAGAGATAGAATTGGAAGATAGGTTCGATGAGATTGCATTTTCTTAGCGCCTGATGAAGGAACATATTTCTCAGCAATTGGAAGATTTATCAGAGACTACAGCTGCCAAACTTAGAATTCTACAGCGCAGTATTGAGAAACTACAAGAGGGTATGCATTCCATGGTGTTGCCAGAACAGTTACAAGGAATGAGAAAACCAGAGGAGATGAGGCAATAAGGAACTTCGTCAGTACATGGTTTCAGAAGAGGAAAGAAGGTGTAGACACTTATTTTCCAAGTGTTGATCCAACTTCATACTAGTCAGATAATTCACAACGTCGAGCTAAATACTATAACCAAGCGCTGAGTGGGAGGCAACCCACAGTTTAGTAAGCTTTTATTTCGTTTTTACTTTTACTACTACTTATTTCAAGTTTTACTTTGTTTTATAGACTGTTTTAGCCACCATCGATGCCCACCATAGAGGTACCATCAATCGACATCGGATTGCGACCATCGATCAACCACACACACCTACCATTGATCGATACTCTTTTGCAGAGTCTAGTATCGAGTTTTTCTACTTAATCTGTTTACTTATGCTTTAATTTTTCCTACCAATCCGGGGCGGATTACATTGAGGACATTTTTCCTACCAATACTCTAAGAGGAGGTTCGCTAATGCTAGTTGATTTCTTTTGAGTTTTATTTGCTATATATATAGGTTTTGCAAAAGGTTTTATTAAATCAAGAAGGAGACTATGATCAAGATTTATTATTGACTAACCACACTTTAGAACAATTTTAGAAGGTTGTTGCAGAGATTACTAAAGATACCAAAGTGGATCATCCTGCCACTATATCACACTTGCTTAGAAAGTTTGAAGGAACCGAAGCTAATTTCCAACACCACTCCTGACATTATTCGCTTGCTTTGGGGCTTGGTATACAATGGATCGGATTCCTTCTGCAAGTATGTAGGTACAAGTCATTGCACCTTTGGTTTCCTTCTCTCTTTCTCTTCAGCATCTACCTAATAGCTTAAGAGATTGAGATGACTTCTCGAGATTCAGAGGGGTGGGTAAATTACCTATGACCCCATTATTCTAATTCGTAGGAACGATCACACATTGTTGGAAGTGAGGGGTAGGTACATTACCAATGACCCCACTATTCGCTTACAACTTTTCCCAAAAAGCAAAAGAAAAAAAGAAAAGAAAAGAAAAAAAAGAAAAGAAAAAGAAGAAAATCGAAAAATGACTTGATGTGATGTGGTTGCAACAAAGTAAGGTGACAGTTATATTTAGACATTATGTGAGTCTCTGCTATTCAAAACCTCTTTCACATGCTTAGTTTCCTTGAGGACAAGCAAAAGGTTAAGTCTGGGGGAGTTGATATAGCCTATTTATTACCAATTTTAGGCCATGTTCTAGGCTCTATTTAGGATCTATTATGTGTGTCTAGACTATATATTAGAGTATTTATAGGTCCATGGACATTTTGGAGATAAATGGACATACTTGGAGCTTTTGGAGCATTCAGAGGAGAAGAATCTGTAGCTGACTATTTGAGGAGTCGTAGTACAAGACTTTCGTCGATCGACGACACAGCCTTGGAGTCGACCGATGATGAAAGACCAAGGTCGATTGATGTTACACACTTGCCATCGATCGACGCCCAATTCGCAAGACAACTGATTGAAAAAGTCCAAGTTTAGAAGACAAATGACAAGAATGACCTTGACGAGTTTTGACCTAGGTTTTAGGGTTTTTATATTTATGCTCCTGTATTAAGAGCATGCAGAGTGTGCAAGTACAAGCGTAGGCAAGGCTTGACACAACTCGCAAAGCTTTATAGTTTGAGTTTTTTAGGGGAGAAGATTCATAACTCCTTAGGGAAATTTGTATTGGAATCTCAGTATTTTATCTTTGCATTCTATTCAGAGTATTGTTCTTTCTTTGTTTATGTCTGAGTAGTCATCAACTAGATTTATGTTTGAATGATAGCAATCATGGATTAACCCAAAAGTAGGATTGCTAGTTAAGTTAATATCCATCAGTTGAGCTGTGCTTAATGCTTGCATTCTAGAGTAGCTAACTAGGATCTCGAAAGTAGGACATGGACGTCTATGATAGTAGGTTCCGTGCCAGAATAGACTCCATTGAACTAGACTGTTAGCCACATGCGAGAGCTGGTCTAATAAGTCTGGTGGACTTATCAAATCTCGTTCACACTTCGTTCTGATTTCACCATCGAGCGACATCAGGCCATAGCCGTCTATTTATGGTGTTTCCTTTTGCTTTCATACGAGAATTGGAGTTAAAAGGGTCAGAATAGTTAATATTTAAGTCCTAGTATATTTACATATCTATGTTTCCTATCCACTATAATCCATTAGGCTTGAAACCCTAGATCTAACATATGTAGATTTGCATCATGTTAGTTTATTAGAATATTTCCATATCTGCATTATTTCCATATTTGAATTCTTAGCATATTTCCATATTGCATCTCTAATTCTTGATAAGGAATACTTCCTTAACTGAATATTTGCCACCAATATATATATTCACCTAGCTTAATCTTTAGAAATAAGAAATCTATTGTGTGCCATTGCTCTCTGTGGATTCGATCCATAAATACTACACCTGATCTCTTTTGGTAAGAGTACTATTTGTGTGTTAAGAGCAGAGTTAATTTGATAGTGATTTGTTTAGGATATATACCCTGCTAGAACAATAAAAACACGCAATGTCATCAAAAAATAAGGTCTGATCATAATCTCCTTCTTGAGTCAATAATTCTTTTCTGAAAAACTTAAGTAAATATAACAAATAAAAGCTCAAAATAAATAAAAGCATCATCAAACCTACCCCAAACTTAAACATCATTGTCCCCTGTGTTATCCCGTCTGGTTCGGTTAAGGGAATACTAGATCATAAGTAAAATGTAGAGAGAAAATCGAGGTTACCAAACTCCGTAAGGAGTTTCGACCAATGGTGAGTGATGATTCTCAACTGATTTTAAACCATCCAAGCCGTCGACCAATGGTGAAGTGTTGATGTCGACCGATGATGGTTTCAAACTTTTCTACTAATTCTTTGAAAACCTAAAGTAATTAAATAAAAATTATAATTAATAACTGAATAGTGAAAACCAAACTAAAACTTACTACACAGTGGGTTGCCTCCTACTCAGCGCTTATTTTTAGTCATTAGCTTGACGTTTGAAACTCTGAGTTAGTCCAAATGAGATTAGGAACTTGCTCCAAAACAATTCCCAATGTCCAATATCTTCAACTTCATCACACTTTTTGTGAAAGCCTCCATAGATTCTTCTCCTTTGTCTATCATCTCAGTAATATGAAGTGCTCGAAGCTTTGAAAATGGCCGTGAGAAGCATCTGCTGCGCTCTGAATTTTCTGACACCATCTGAGAAGTGAGGAATCAATGATAATTGAGGACCGTCCTTGGTCCTTTTTCTCTTCTTCCAATTTTTCCTCTTCTTTCCCCCAAATTTATCTGATCTCGTGTGGTTGCCTTCATCAAAAAGACTTCGACACACTTCAAAATACTCGTGCTCAGGTACGCCATGGGCGTCGATCAACACTTCAGTGGTGGTGTCGATCGATGCTTCTTCTGTTGGGACATTGTTTACGTCACTTCTACATTTCAACCCTCTATGAGAAGCTACTGCATACATATGATCATTAAATAACCCATTTTAGGAACCCATATGCAAACTTCTATCTGGTGAGATAGGAAATTCAACTTTAAAGACAGCGCATGGGACCACATATTTCACAGGGTCATGTACCCTTTTCACTCTTTTGTTAAGACCAGCAGCCTGTTCTACGTAGATATGTGGTTGTGGATGTTCTGGGATAGCAAGGTCTGAGGCCTCTGAGTTGTACGTTCTCTCTTTGATAGGTTCCAGCTCAACTGCATATCCTGACAGCTCGTCAAACAGTGGGTGTCGATCGATGTTGGGTGGGCGATGTCGATTGATAGCATCAGGTGGGTGTCGATCGATATCATTAGGCTGGCGTAGATCGATGTTAGCCTTTGGTGAAGTCTCCATATCTTTTCCCGAACTGTGGTGATCGTCAACAAGCTTCATCTCCAAGTCCTGACCCAAATTTTCAGGCTGTTTTTCATCCTCTAGCACCAACAAATCCTCTATATTTGACTAATCAAACTTCAGTGTTGAGTCTGCAATGTCGTCAGAGCAACTCGATCTTTCAGATATTTCAGGAGGTATCAATCGACAACAGAGATATGTGTCAATCGTTGCTGAAGTCTTAATGCCTATCGACGCTGAGGTCTTTGTGTCGATCGACGCTGAGGTCTTAGTGTCGATCAACGCTGACGTCTTAGTGTCGATTGACACTGGAGTCAGATCACTAATATCAGCTTCTTCTGCTATGATAGGCTCAGATCCATGATGTTCATCACCTTCATGTGTAACTTCTGCTATGATCGGTTCTGTGTTTCATATTCTCCACTTGTTTACATTCTCCATCTATCTCACTATAGGCAACACCCAACTTCTGACTGAACTTAAACATCAGTTCCTTCTCCCGGCCTTTAACCATCATTTCCAGCATATCATCAATCTTCCTTTTCCGAGCTGCTGCAGCATCAGTGAGAAATTTGTCGAGGAAAGTGCTTTTAATGTCCTCCCAACATGTTAGAGATCCTGTCTGCAGTCGATTGAACCAGCTAAATGGATTCCAAGAGAGAGAGTGTGGGAAAATCTTGCAGAGTATGTGATCTTCAGCTAGTTCATGTTGCTCGCTCTCTAAGGCTAGTTCCTCAAGTTCTTTGATGTGGTCTCTGGGATATTTGTGAGGAAGTCCCTTAAAGGAGCCTTGAGCTACCCAATCAAACTATTCACAGCTCATCTTGAAGTCATTCATCTCAGCAACAGCAATAACATCAGAGATCACATTACCTTGTGCATTAATCAATAGTCCTATACTGTTGCGAGGATGACCTTCTTCGTCTCGTAATATGGCATTCTCATCAGCCTCAAGTATAAGCACTTCGATTTCCTCTGTTTTCTCGCAAGTGGCGTCAATCGATACCAAGGAGTCAGTGCCGATTGATGCTTGGTTCACGTCGTCGATTGCTGCTGCTTGGAGGGTGTCGATCGATAATTCCCTCGTAGACTTACGAATTGTGCATGAATCATCAGGATCCGTCTTTGAAGAACCCAAAAAACCTCTTCTCTTTGCTTTCTGGTACTTATGTGTATGTACCTGAAAGACATGAAAAAAAACTATTAGTAAATTGCAGTAATGAAAAAACCTAGACTTAACCTAGAAAATAAATCTAATGGCGATCCTAGCTCCCGGGGAACGGCGCCAATTTGACAGCGTGCAGGTTAAGGATTATGTTCTTAACAATGAAATCTATCAAATTAACCCTACGAACTACTCTTGGTAAGAGAGGTCAAATTGCAGTACTTAGGGATCGAATCCACAGAGAGCGAGGACACACAATAGATTTCTATAACTCTAATGGTTAAGCTAGGCAAAATATAAATAGTGGTTTTAATTTTAAGTCTATCAAGAATAGGAAATTATCCAAAATACTAAACTGAATGGAAATATAGAAAAGCGATAGATATAGGGTTTCAGGCAAGTGAATTATAATGGATAAGATGCATGGAGTTGTTAATATACGAGAACAATAAATGTTAACTAGTCTGAACCCTCTTGTCCCGACTCTCGTATGCGGACAAAGAAGTGCACTGTCAATCGACGGCTATGGCCTGATGTCGATCGATGCTGATCAGACAGGAAGTTCGTCCACTATGCTAATTAGACCAGCTCTCGCATGCATCTAACAACTTAGCTCAATGAAATCAATTATGGCACATAACCTACTCTCGTAGTTGTCCATGTCCTAATTTCAGGTTCCTAGTTAGCTACTCTAGAACGTAAACATTAAACACAAGTCCAAAGATTGATATTACTTCATCCTAGCAATCTTATTTTGGGGGTAATTCATCAGTACCATTATGAACCCTAAATCTAACAGGTAAACTACTCATACATGATCAAAGAAAACATGATGAACTGAATAATATAATGCATAGAATAATAAATGAGGTTCCAATACAGATCTCTGAAGAAGTTTAAATCTTCTCCTCTAAACTACTAAAAGATGTAAAAATAAAACGTCTTTGTCGTCCCGTTCTGCCTAAACAATGGCAGAAACCATATAAATTAGTTCAAAACTCGTCTAGGGGCATTCTCGCAATTCGTCTTGACTTGGGCTTCAATTCGGCCAATACTCTTGCAAGTGGGCCGTCAATCAACAGCAAGGATGCTCCGTCGATTGATGGTCATGCTTGACTTCTACTCGTACTTAGCTGAATGTGAACATCTACTCGATATCTCATGTGTATACTCTAACAAGCTCCATGATCTCCATAATGCTCCAAAACGTACATGGACATGTATATACTCTAAAACACATTTCAAACACACATAGTAGACTCCAAATATGGTCCAAATGATGGTCTAAAACTGGTAAATAACAAGGTATATCAGTTCCCCTACCACAACCAAAGTTTTATCCACTCCAAAGTGTCCCATGAGACCTCCTCCATGAGCCTCTCGGGTGATTAAGTCCCTCAATGAGCACTCTGGAATGCACAATCTCCTTCCTTTGAACAGAAACCCTTCATGTAGGCAGAACTTCACTTATGGTCTCTTGGTACAACCAGAATACATCTCAGCAAGATCCGGGTCTTCTCCATATAGATTCTTGATAAATTCAAATCCCATCACCTTGGCTTCAATTGTGGCAATCAAGGGTTACCTCCTTGAAAGAGCATCGGCTACAATGTTGTCCTTTCCCTTCTTGTACTTGATGATGTAGGGGAAGGTTTCTATAAATTCCATCCACCGAGCATGCCTCTTCTTGAGGTTGGTCTGACCCTTAGATGCTTTAAGTTTCATGGTCGGTATGAACCACAAATTCCTTGGACATAAAGTAGTGGTGCCATGTCTCCAATGCTCTCACTACTGCATATAACTCCTTGTCATAGGTGGGATATTTTAGTGTGGCCCACTCCACTTCTCACTGAAATAGGCAACTGGTTTTCCCCCTTGAGTCAACACGGCCCAATCCCAATTCTAGAGGCATCATACTCCACTTCAAAGGTCTTTGTTGAAATCAGGAAGGTCTAGGACTGGTGCATGGGTCATGCGATCCTTCAATGTCTGGAACGCGTCTTGTAGTGCCTTCTCCCACGTGAACTCAATACTCTTCTTCACCACAGAAGTAAGTGGTGCAGCTATACTACTGAAGTCTTTGACAAATCGCCTATAGAAGCTTGCTAGACCGTGGAAGCTCCAGACTTGGCTGATGTTGGTAGGCTCTGGCCAGTCTTGGATTGCCTTCACCTTCTCCTTATCCACCTGTAGTCCTTGTGAACTCACAAAAAGCCTAGGAAAATAAGTTTATCAGTGCGAATGTGCACTTCTTGAGGTTTACATAAAGCCTTTCTTGTCGAAGTGTCTCTAGTACTTTCTCAAGATGTGTCACATGTTCAAGCAAAGTACTATATAAATCAAAATATCATCATAATAGAACACAACAAACTTACTGATGTAAAGTCTAAGAATGTGGTTCATGAGGCGCATCAAGGTGCTATGAGCATTGGTGAGCCCGAATGGCATCACCAGCCATTCATAAAGACGTTGCCTGTCTTAAAGGCAGTCTTCCATTCATCACCCTCCTTCATTCTCACCTGATGGTATCCGCTCTTAAGGTCTATTAGAGAAAGTGGTGACTCCACTTAACTCATTTAACATGTCATCAAGGCGTGATATGGGGTGTTTATACTTAATGGTAATGTTGTTAATGCCTCGACAGTCCCTACACACATCCTCCATGTCCCATCCACTAAAAACACGGGTACAACACAAGGGCTAAGGATTTCCCTAACATATCCCTTGACTAATAAGTTATGGACTTGTCTTTCTAACTTCTTGGTTTCCACCAGGTTTACCCTATAGGTTGTTTTTTTGGCAAGGCAGCTCCGAGTATGAAGTTCTATGCCCCTAAGTGGTGGTAAACCGTGTGTGATCTCCTCTGGAAACACATCTTTGAACCTGTCAAGGAGCTTAGTAATCTCTGGGTGAAGTGTCAGCTCATCAGAACCTGCACTCAAAAGCTCCTTAACGATCATTAGTAGCATTGTGTGTCTAGTGGCAGCAGCCTTTCGGATGTAGTTAGGCCGAATAAGAAAATTAGTCTTAATAGATTTCTCTTTTTACTTTACCATTTGAAAGTGTGATTCATGACCTTATGCTGGTGCGAGAGGTGCTAAGATAATCATACGCTTATCATGCATGAAAGTGTACATATTAGACTGACCATCATGCTTAGTTTCTCTATCCTATTGCAATAGTCGACCTAGTAGAACATGTCCAGCTTGCATAAGTACTACATCACAAACCACTTCATCATGATACTTACCAATGCTAAATGGAATGGTCAATTGTTCTTTAGTTTGAAGCTCAACATTCTCATCTAGCTATCTTAGTCTATATGGATGAGGATGCTTAGTCTTTTCTAGGCTAAGTTTGTCTACCATGTATGAACTAGCAGCATTAGTGCAAGAACGTCCATCAATGATAAGATTACATATCTTACCTCTGATGGTACATCGGCTGTGGAATATGTTTTCTCTTTGGATGGTCTCAGCTGGTTGCACTTGGACACTAAGTACACACCTGATCATCAAGATTTCTCCCACATCTGGATACTCAATTTCCCCAAAATTTTCTTGGACCATCGGATCATCTTCATCATGTGACTCATGTTCATCCTCAGTGAGCAACATGACCCTCTGGTTTGGACATTCTCTTGCCATATGTCCTCGGCCTTTGTATTTGAAACAGGTGATGTCTCTAGAGCGTTGGGGATTAGCATTCCTTCGGGGTTCTGTCCTAGTGTCTTTGTTAGGCTCAGTAGGCAGGGTCTTGTTTTGGTTGCCTAGATCAATTCCGTTTCCCTTGTCCACTGACTTTGGGTAGTTGCTTGAACCCCAAGCAGCCTGTGGTTTACTCATGGTGGACTTTTTCTTGATATGTTGTTCGGCTTATGTGGGAGCCAAAATTCACACTATCGATTTTCCGTAAAATAAGGCAAGTCAAGTCAACTCGACTTTCCCAAAGATCCCAGATTATCTGCGTAAACACACAAAAACGAAAGAGACAAAGATAACGAAATATTGAAAGTAAGTTGCACAGAGGCGTATTATTGATTGATAAGAACAAAGTTACAAGGTTTTCCGAGAGACAAGACATACAGAGTTTCACTAGCCAAGTCAGTCTCAGAACAAAGACGAAAAGAGTCTATGTAAAATCAAGCCGCCTAAATTCTAAGTTTTCCTAAGCTAGCAGAGTTTTTCTAGGTCTAAGTCTTTGAGTTTTCTCGCATTTAGCTTTAGCTCCCCTTTTATAGGCCTTCTAAGTCGGTTTCTCTTTCCATTTTCGCTCGTAGGCCGAGTTTATCGCGTTTAGGGAATATTCATTTTCTTTCTCGATCCTTATCATTATTGCGGAAAGTTGCCATTTATCTTCCAAACTTGACATTTATCTTCTCCTGCAGTAAAAGATAAACCATCACAGTATCCTTGGGCTTGGTTTCGTATAAACTCATAAGCGAGCTTTTAGCCGTGTTTTAGATCCTCTCGGGCCGGTTTTTTGACTTAAGCGTTTTCACAATTTATCGAAAGAGCGCTCATGAAACGACGTCGATTCCGAAGAGAGTTCAAATTTCTCGTATAGTGGAGGCAGCTTAAGGTGTTTAGTTAATCGTTGCCGTTTTATACGATAAATCCGAACTTAGTACGAGAAAATGAGTTCTTGACGTTTACAAATCGTAAATTTCCAAAGGTAACTCTGATAGAAACGAAAAAAGGAATGGGTCTATAGAGGTTTAACGGAAGGCATAAGGTCCAGTCCATGTCGTCTTTCGGCGAGTCGGGAGGGGTTGATCCAACTCGCCGAACGGGGGAGTTAAACGGTTTGTTAGGTCCAACTCGCCGAACGGGCGAGTTGGACGGTGTGGTCGATCCAAATCGCCCGTTCGGCGAGTTGGACTGATCGTTTGGCTCTGTGCTCCATTTATCTTGAGTCTTTAGCTTGGGAACTTTTTTCGGGATAGTGTTGAGATAGCTTTCGTGTGGAAACACAATTTTTATACGTTGATTTCGAGATAACCATTTATGACCCAAACAGTTAGCCCCCCAGCTCACAAGTTTTGAGCACGATTCTTGCGGGCGAGTGATGGTGTTAATCGGAATCCGCGGTTAAAATTGATTTTTCTCGAGAGGTGTTTTCTGATTATTTTAATGCGGAAAATTCTTCAACTTTTATTTCTTCTATAAATATAGAGCTTCCCATTTTTCATTCTCTCCACATATTCTCAGCTTTCCAAGTTCTCTTTGCATTTCTCCTCTCCACCAAGATGTCTTCTCCCAGCAAATTTTAGAAGAGTGGTGATGTCGAGATGAGCAATGCTGCCGGCGTAAGTTCGTCGGATCTCCCTACCGCCGGAGCTGTTCCAGCTCTTATTGCAGAGTTTCTTTCCTTTTAGGGTGAGTTGGCTCGTCGCGAGGCCGAGGAGATGGAAAACCCCACAGGTGGTGTGCCTCCGAGACCTGCGGCTCCAGCCGATGCCTTGACTCCCGAGGTTCCCCCCGTACGCGATGTCGTTCTTGCCGGAGCGGTGGTCTCCACGGGTGCGTCAGCACCTGCGGTCAAAGTTCAGCCATCGGGTTCTTCTACGAACCCGGTCCGCGTCATCATTGTCGAACCGGTTCACGAGTCGATGCCTCCTCCCCCCGTCAAGAGAGTGACTGTCTTGGGTTGCATGCACCTAGTACGATTCTGGTAGCTACGCCAAAGGGTCGAAAAAGCCCATGTGCTAATCCCGACGCGGCTAAGAAGAGGAGGTGCACAAAGGAATCTGAGGCTGATCCTTTTCCTGCAACGGTGTCAAGGCATCGTGCCAAGGTTCGTTTCGAGAAAAACCTTCTTCTTTTTTTATTGCGTGTATATCGATTGTTTCTTGACTGCCACTTTTCCTTCGTTTCACAGTTTGTCTCGTTGATTGATGGGATGATCAGCGAGTGAGGGTCAGAGGCTGAGCGTCTTGCTAAGGAGTTAGCGGAGTCGCGAGGAAGGTCGTCGCAGATTGAAGGGAAGTTGAAGGTAATCGAGGATGCTCATTCCCTCGAGATAACTCAATTTGAGTCTCGGATTGGTGGACTGGAGCGGGATCTCGTGAAGACCGCGAGCTCTTTGCTTAAGGCGAAAGAAGCAAAGATGGCCAAATCCTCGGATTTTTGTCGGCTAAGGCGTAGGATCAAGAGTGGGGAGGAATTGTCGGTTTGCGCGATCGAAGAAGCCAAGGAAGCCGTGCATACTGAGTTTCGGACCTGTTTGGCGAAGATCGCCGATTCCCTTGATCTCTTGGCGGTCGTCCACGTCAGGGACTTGGCCTTGGCAGGCGTCGAGGGAGGGATGAGTGAGGTCCAATTGTTTCACGGTGAAGCGCCTCCGTCTCCGTGAGCAGAAGAGGCCAAGCTTTTTACTCGTAGAGCGGAGTTAGTGGATGCGGACGGAGACTTCGACCTGATAGTCTGACTGCATTCGTTCGCCTTGCGTGGGTGACGCTGAGGGTCAGGATCCCATAGCCGAGGAAGGTGGAGACGACGGGGTTCCGAACCCGGAAGGGCTGACTGGTGAAGGTGAGGCTCCGTGTGTGGAGGATGATTGAGTTTGCAGTCTCGTGTGAGACTTTGTTTCTGCTTCTGTTATTGTTCATGTTTTGCTCTGGCCAAGTCTGGTCTTGTTTTTATCTTGAGACTGGCCGCTTGTGGCTTTGAATCCCCATAGCTTCTGGGACTTTTTAAATGAACTCCGTCTTGCATTTTTAAGAGTTTTTCGAGAATTTATATGGGTGAAGTGGGAAGACTACGAGTTGTTGTCTCGTAATCTAACTCTTGGTGAACTGCTATATTCCTGATCTGTTTCGAGAGTTTTCCGCAGTCTGTAGACCTGTGGGATTTCTGAAGATATTCTTACATTAGTCAAGAGAAAAATTTTGGGATCTCGTAGCATGGTGTTTGATACTATGCCTAGAGATGTTAGAGACCAGTGTGCTGGGTTTAGGGAAAGACCTAGGTCTAATCATGGTTTTATGGGGTGCACTGACTACTTCGACTTACGTTCCCATATAATTTTCGATCTGATTCCGTCCCTCTTTAGAGTCCATGATATGTTCTCGGCTTATGTGACTCATATGGTAGGAATCGAGCATCTCTTTGGGAATATTTTTTAAGTCTTGTGTCGGGTGACCAGCATTTTGGATTTCTTTTACAGCGCTGTTACCCTTGTGTCGGGTGTTCGAGAGCTATCTCGACGAGATGGCTTAGTCTGTTTAGGACGTTAAGAGTTTGTTATAATCAGCAACAAACTTATCAGTAGATAGTACCGTTTTTTGATTCTTCGCGAAGGATACATGTTAAGAAGGTGTGCGTATTTTATAGTCTTAGATGGACTGTTTTTAAAGTGAGTATTCCATTTCGGAAAGCTTTGAGGAAAAAGGGAGTCCTTTGAGCATTAGCGACGTCTCGCTGTGTCAAAGGTTGAATTTTTTTACGTCGTCTTTTAAGCGAAGCGAGTTGCGAGATGGAGTGTTCTGATGATAGACAAATTTTAGGAGGTTTTCTGCCATGCTATTTAAAAAGTTTCAAAAATATCGAGTCTGGGAGCGGAGATTTTTGAATTTTTGGGAGTATACGAGTATACGTATACGTACCCACTCCACCCCTTTTTAATGAGGGGGGACAGCTGAGCTCGTCTTGCGATGAACTGCCTACGTACCCTCTTCAAGAATCAAGCTGTCTCGTTGTTCAATTCCAATCGTTGCTTAGTGGTAGTATTACTTGAGGTGCGTCGCGTTCCAAGTTCTCGGAATTTTGATGTCATGCATATTTGCGATTTCGTATGAACCTGGTTGGACAACTTTTATGACCTTGTATGGTCCTTCCCAGCTTGCTCTGAGTTCACCAGCGTTCCGCTCGGCGGTGTTCTGGAAAACTTTTCGAAGGACTAGGTTGTCTTCTTTGAATATGTGGCTGCGCACGTTAGTGTTGTAGTACTTTGAGGCCGCCTGCTAATAATTTTGAATTCGTATAAGGGCCTGGTCCCAACGCTCGTTGATTAGATCGAGCTTGCCGAGCAACATCAGATTGTTTGACTCTTCTCGTTCTAGGAGCATTCTTCTGAATCTAGGAAATTCGACTTCCTCTGGGATCATACATTCTGCTCTGTATACGAGGGCGAATGGAGTTTCTCCCGTTGCGCGTCTCGGAGTCGTGTGATGCAGCCATAAGACTCCTTCGAGTTCATCGGCCCATCTACCCTTTTTGGCGTCCAAACGTTTTTTTGAGTCCATCAAGGATGGTCTTGTTAGTAGTTTCAGCTTGGCCGTTGCATTGCGGGTATCTAAGGGTCGATTTCGTCAGTTGTATCTTCCATTTTTCACAGAAGGCCTCGAATTTGGTCGAAATAAACTGAGATCCATTGTCCGTTATGATTTCGTATGGGACTCCATGTATGCAGACAATGTTTCTCTATACGAAGCTTTCGACTTGGGTGTCTTTAATGCTTGGGTAGGAGTCTGCCTCGACCCATTTTGAGAAAAAATTCGTCAAGACCAGAAATAAGCGTTTTTCCTTTGACCTATGCATGGGTCCGACTATGTCCATCGACCATCGCATGAATGGATATGGTGCCGAGATCGATGAGAGGACCTCTGCCGGTTGATGGATAGTAGGGACGTGCCTCTGGTACTTTTTGCATTTTCGCGCAAAGTTCTCGCAATTTTTGATCATCGTTTGCCAATAATGTCCTTGGCGTTTGATTTTGACTAAGGGACCTTCCACCAGACTGATTTCCGCAGGATCCAGAGTGGACCTCTTCCATTATCTTTCGTGCTACCCCTCCTTCTACACGGGTTATGAGTGGCCCAAAAAATTTCTACTTGTAGAGTTCTTCGTCAACCAAGACAAATCACGCGGCTTGGGGTTTAACCTTTCGAGCTGCCCATTTTTCTGCTGGGAGTTTCCCGTCAGCAATGTACACAAGGACTGTCTTTGTACAAGGTTTGTCGAATCCGTACTCCGGCTGCTCGGACTCTTGTGTGGCTTGGATATTGACTTTGTTGGCGTCGCCGTCGGGTGAGTGGATTAAGTTTATGACGACAGGTGGTCCGATGCTAGGATTTTCTTTGAATTCTATGCGAATAACCCTGCTCAAACCTGGATCCAAACTGGATGCCAAGGTGGCTAGGGCGTCGGCCTGGGCATTTTTGGCGCAAGGTACCCGGGTGAGAGCAAAATAATCGAAACTTTGAGCTAAGTTTAGAACGAGTTTTAAGTAAGCATCCATTCTTTCGTCCCTTGCTTCGTATTCCCCGCTGTATTAGCTTGCCACAAGTTGGGAATCAGAGTTGGCGTAAATGTTCATATTTTTATGCCATGAGCCAATCGTAAACCTGCGATCAGGGCTTCGCACTCGGATTCATTGTTTGAGGTATGGAAGATCAGTCTGAATGACTGTTCCAGCAATTCCCCTGTTGGTGACATGAGTAGGATCCCCATTCCGGAGCCCTGTTTGGACAAGGATCCTTCGACGTGGAGGGTCCAGGTCGAGTCGGGTTCTTGATCGGTTGTGCACCCTGCAGGGAGTTCTACTAAGAATCAGCGAGTACTTGCGATTTCACGCAAGTTTTCGCTCAATACTCGATGGCGTACTCGCTTAGCTCGATTTCCCATTTCGCTAACCTTCCGGATTGATTGGGGCTATGCAAGATAGTCCGCAGTTGGAATGATGTGAGCACTACGATCATATGGGCCTGGAAGTATGGCCTTAGATTTCGTTCTTACATTACGACCGCCACTATCAGTTTTTCCATCATCGGATAACGTGTCTCTGAATCGAGCAAAGTCTTGCTCACGTAAAAGATAGGCTTTTGCTCGCTGCGTTCCTCTCGGATAAGGACGCTGCTCACAGCCGTGGTTGATACTGCGATGTACAGGAACAATGGTTCCCATTCTACGGGTTTTGCGAGTACCGAGGGAGTGGCCAAGTAGTGCTTCAGCTGTTGGAAAGACTTTTTACATTCTTCGGTCCACTCGAATATCTTGTTTCCCTTTAGAGTGTCATAGAAAGGCAAACACTTATTCGTTGATCGCGAAATGAAGCGGTTGAGTGCTGCGACTCTCCCGGTTAATCTTTGCATTTCTCGCTTCATTTTTGGAGATGACATTTTGATCAGCACGGTGATCTGTTTTGTGTTGGCCTCGATCCCACGAAAGGTGACGAGATACCCCAGGAATTCTCCCGATGTTACTACAAACCTGCACTTTTCGGGGTTAAGTTTCATGTTGTGTAGGTTTAGCCTTTCGAAGCATTCTTGGAGGTGAGTGATGTGATCTTGCTCCTTGAGAGACTTTACGAGCATATCGTTGATATATACCTCCATCGTTTTTCCGAGTTGCTCGGAGAACATATGGTTGACGAGTCGTTGATAGGTTGTGCCAGCATTCTTGTGACCGAACGGTATTACCCTGTAGCAGTAAGTGCCACGGTCGGTTATGAATGCGGTTTTCTCTTGATCATCGGGGTTCATCCTGATCTGATTGTACCCGGAGAATGCATCCATAAAGGACAAGAGTTTGTTCCTTGCCGTTGCTCCAACCAAGTGATCGATATGTGGCAGTGAGAAGTTATCCTTTGGACATGCCTTATTGAGGTTGGTGCCAAATTTTGTCTCTGGTGCCAAATTTAGTCTCTTTTGTTTGACAGGCTTGAAAGTTGGGTCAACGTTGAGCTCGTGACATGTAACGTTGATGTCAATCCCCGACATATCTTCCATAGCCCACGTGAACGTGTGCAAGTTATTCTTCAGACAAGCTATGAGCTCGATCTTTAGAGACTCGCTCAAGTTCGTGCCGATTTCAACACAGCGATCTGGGAATGCTTTTTCTAAGCATACCGAGACAACGGGCTCGCAGGTCGGCTCGCTTTTTTCCTTCCAAAGCTTTGGCTAATCACGAGCTACTGCCAAAAGATTTCATTCTGGTCTTGTTCTGGGGCTTTGTCACCGGCATATGATTTCTTTTTCTTTTTAGGCGGAACCTCAACTGATGGGTTCTTTTGTTTTAATTCCATTGCAAAGAAAACTCACGAGATTCTCCGATCTCCTTAGATGGTCTCGATTCCCGAGGGGTTCGGAATTTGAGACACATGTGGTATGTTGACGGGACTGCTTCATTGATTTTAACCACGGGGTTCCTACGATCGCGTTATAAGACGTGGGTCGATCATTGATCAAGGAATCCAAATTTTTTGATATGCGACCGACTTTAACCGAGAGGTTGGTTGTGCTGAGAGTCATGGGTAGCTTCCCCTGAGAGTCCTACTATCGGGTTTGGATCTTCCGCAATTTTCTATAGACCGATTTCCATTCTCTCGAGGGTGTCTTTGAAGATGATATCAGCCGAGCTTCCGGTGTCGACCAATATCCTTGCGACATCAAAATTCTGGATTGTTAGCTCGACGAAAAGGAGATCGTTGAGAGGTTTGACCGGGTCGGTCGTTGCTCTTTCCTTGAAGGAGATGACATTGCCGCCTGTTTGATTAGGCATATCATGTCACAGTCGTTCGGTGTTTTTTTGAGTTAAAGAATCCGGTGGCCCCTCCTTCTACCGCCAAACTGTGAGAACCGAAATTCACACAGTCGATTTTCCGTAAAAAAGGGAAGTCAAGTCAACTTGACTTTTCCAGAGTTCCCGGATTATCTTCGTAAACACACAAAAACGAAAAAGACAAAGATAACGAAATATCGAACGTAAGTTGCACATAGACGTATTATTTATTGATAAGAACAAAGTTACAAGGTTTTCTGAGAGACAAGACAGACAGAGTTTCGCTAGCCAAGTCAGTCTCAGAACAAAGACGAAAAGAGTCTAAGTAAAATCAAGACGCCTAAATTCTAAGTTTTCCTAAACTAGCAGATTTTTTCTAGGTCTAAGTCTTCGTGTTTTCTCGCATTTAGCTTTAGATACCCTTTTATATGCCTTCTAGGTCGGTTTCTTTTACCATTTCCTCCCATAGGCAGAGTTTATCACGTTTTAGGAATATTCCTTTTTCTTCTCGATCCTCATCATTATTGTGGAAAGTTGATATTTATCTTCCGAACTTGACATTTATCTTTTCCTGAAAAAAGATAAACTGTCACAGTAACATTGGGCTTGGTTTCGTATAAACTCGCGAGCGGGCTTTTAGCCACGTTTTAGACCCTCTCGGGCCGTTTTACGACTTAAGCGTTTTCACGATTTATCGAAAGATTGTCATGAAACGACGTCGATTCCGAAGATAGTTCAAATTTCTTGTATAGTGGAGGCAGCTTAAGGTGTTTAGTTAATCGTTGCCGTTATATATGATAAATCCAAACTTCATACGAGAAAACGAATTCTTGCGATTTCCAAATCGTAACGTTCCAACGGTAACTCTGATCGGAACAAAACGAGGAATGGGTCCATCGAGGTTTAACAGAAGGCATAAGGTCCTGGCCATTTTGCCCTTCTGCGAGTCGGGAGAGGTTGATCAAAATCGCCGAATGGGTGAGTTGGATGGTGCGTCCTGTCCAACTCGCCGAACGGGCGAGTTGGATGGTGTGGTCAACCCAACTCGCCGAAAGGGTGAGTTGTATGGTGTGGTCGATCTAACTCACCCGTTCGGCGAGTTAAACTGTTCGTTTGGCTTCATGCTCCATTTCTCTTAAGTCTTTAGCTCGGGAACATTTGTCGGGATGGTGTCGAGATAGCTTTCGTGTGGAAACACAATTTTTAGACGTTGATTTCGAGATAACCGTTTTTGACCCCAAAAACTTGAATGGCTAAGTGGAATAGGTCCTTGAATTCTAGGTAGTTCTGCCTCTCAACCTTGCTACTGATACGGTCATTTAGCCTATCCACAAAATGAGTCATGATGGATTTTTCATCCTCCTTAAGTCCAAGCCGGTTCCTCAAGCGTTCAAACTACTCGTAGTACTCTTCTACTGATTTAGTCCCTTGTCTAAGGGTTCTAAAACACCTTTAAAAGTCCATATGAAAGTGTTGTGGAACAAACCGTTGGCGCATTAGTTCCTTCATGTCTATCCAATTCTCAAGGGGCCTCAGTTTGTTTCTCCTCCGGTCAGTGGTTACTCTATCCCACCATATCAGTGAATTTTCAGTGAGTTGAGCCACAGAAAGTTGTAACTCTCTTTGGACCAGGATGGTTGTAATACTCAAAGATATGGTCCATTCTCTTCTCCCAATCAAGGTAGGCTTCAGGGTCCACCTTTCCAAAAAATGCTGGTGCAACTAGCATGATGGTGGTTCTGGGTAAGTCATGCTCTTTTGGGTGGGTTGTAATCCTCCTCCTCTTCTTCTCCATAATCATCTTGAACCTCATGTCTCCTCGGGTTCGGTTGATGGTGTGGTCTGGGGTCATCTTCTTGACGTTAGTCTCTGGTACTAGGACCAGGGTTTTAATTTGAACTCCAGTCTTCCTTTGGGGTGCTCCAGTTGGGAAAGGGTTGTTTTAGGCTGTCCCCAAGTCGACTCACCGGGTGGGTCTAGGAGCTGGCCGTTGCTTGATCCGGGTCAGTCTATCACCCAAATCTTGTCGGACGTGCCAATTTCTTGTCTCACTTTCCTTATCTCGTATTGTAGGTCATGGATGGCTTGCATCAGGGCTGCTTGAACCTCATCTCTCATGGGTGCCAACGAGTATACCTAGCAAGAAATGAAAGTCGATCTTTAGGTTTCTTTTTCTGTAAAAGTAAAATGTAAAGAAGTGCAATAAGAATTAAACTCCCTTTTTTGTAAAGTTTTCGAGAATTAAACAAAGAATATTGTAAAAACTAAATAAAGGAAGGATGGATGATATGGCCGTACAAGAAAAGGAAAAGTTTCAAATTTCTCGGCCAAATAAGGAAACCGGATAATGCTATCGACCAAAATGGAAAATCCGAATGATGCAGCGTGGTGAACATGTTCTTAGGGTTTCTAATGATCAATAGGGATCTAGGAAAAAAGGAACTCAACAGGATGAGTTAAGGATGAACACACTTTTTTTTGATTTATCAAACAATCAACTAGATGCAATGAATAAAGAAACAATCGGCTAGAGTTATCAATGGAATGCGGCTACTAGTGATCAAACGAATGCAAGCGAATGGAAATGACAACTACTTGATGAGAAAATACGAGTGAATCTATTTTATGGGTTTTCAAAAGATGGATGCAAACAGAAACAAGATGAATGATCAAAAGAACAAACTATATATTTTTAAATTTTTTTTAGGTTTATCGATGCAAAACGAATGTAAACAAAGATGTAAATGGATAGAAACAACCCAGTGCTAAAGGAAATTCAGCTCTGATATGAGAAATGATACAAGCCTAGGCTAACAAAGGTTGTATGATCCGCGGCAAGAGAGAGAGACTCGATCTACACAAGGGTGAATTGTTTGGATTGATCTAATCAACCAAATTGATCAGAGTAACAAGTAATTTGATGGAAATGAAGTGCACCACACGAGGTATGGAATACTCGTGATACAACACAAATCTCTTAGCCGTGGAGGTTCTGGCCTCACAAGTCAAGAGAACAGACGCAGTTCTTGCTAGAGCTCTAAGGCTTTCACTAAGAAAAAGTTTAAGTTTTATATTATGTGTGAAAAAGTTACAAACTTCTTATAGGGGAGTTATATAGGCATCCAATGCAGTGGTTCCTTTGAGGGTCTTTGAAAAAAAAATAATACATAGCTTTGGACCAAACGAAAACCCTAATAGGCGTGCAAGCCAACTAACAAAGTTCGGGAATAAAATTCAAATAAAAGAAAAGAAAAGGACCAAAGCTGCAAAACAAATCAACCCATTAGAATATGAATTTAAATGCTTACCTTCATACATTTTGGGTCGGTTTGATTAGTCCTTGAATCTTTCTAGACGTGATGATCTTCTATGCTGATGACCAGCAAGTTGCTGTGGTTTTGGTCCGGAATGAATGACCAAAGATCTTCAATTGTTGGCTTGGTCTTTTCGGATGGTCCATCATTCTTCAAGCTTAGTTCTTGATCAGCTTGTTCATCAGTTGGCTTAACCTCAGTTGGTTTAACCTGAAAATGATCAAACTCAAGCATCATGCTCTCATTAAACTTTTGTTGAAGTATCTTAACTCTTTGTCTAGTCATGGATCCGTTGAACACAATTTTCATGGATACTTCTTGGGCAGCTTCTGGTTTGGACATCTTGGTGGTCATATCTTGGATGTCAGGTTCGGTTAGGTCTGGTTCTGGTTCAGGCTGAATGTCCTCATCATTCTCAGACGAGTAAAAGGATGCCGGCTTCTGCCAGCTATTTTTTGAAAGTCTGTCCGGCCCGACGTTAACCTTGTTCCCCCGACGGCCAGAGAACTCCATCGATAGTTTCTACGACCTTTCCACTTAGTTTCTCAAGCACTACATCATATTCACCTGAAAAGGAGCTTATGCTTCAGATCTGTGGAAGATGTCCCAAACCGCCGGAGAAGTTTCAAAAACTACGTGGAAAAGTTCAAGGCCGTCGTGTCGATGGTCCATATCCCAAACGAGACCGCCCTCAATGCCCTCCGAAACTCCCTCTGGATATCCTCTCCATTCTGGAAAGATCTGTACGCTCTCCATCGTTCGAAAAATTTCATAACTATGGAAGACAACAATAAAGTGTACATCACCAGACAAAACACCCTCAAACAAGTGGTGGAAAAGTGCGTATCAAGAGCCACATCAGCACCTTCTGTTCACAAAAAACGACAAAAAGGAAGGAGTTTACAACATCGTCGGGAACAAAACACCTCCCTCCTCATCTGACACCCGCGAAAATGGACAGCTCCCTCCGTGGAACGAGTGGACACTCGACGCCAATGGCAAACTTCAGGGTGCTCGACAGAACGCCCAGCAAATTTTTGGATTCATTAGACGCAAACAAGTTCTGCGACTACCATAAAGCAAAGGGACATGACACAAAAGAGTGTAAACAGCTCCAAGAAGCCCTACTGGTATCCTTCGTCAACGGAACCACGAACGCCGAACCACCAAAGCCAAAGGCTGCCTGGAACAACAAGAGCTGGAGCAGTAATAAATAGAAGCAGAGCCAAAAGATAACCGCCAGAGAGGTCACAGAGTCGGAGAAGCCCGAGGCCCAGGCTAGCCAAGATTCTGAAGAGGAAAGCCCCAACGAAGAAAGGCCTAAGAACAGGAAACAAATAGGCGTTATTCTGTCCGGACCACTCACGACATTCGACTCGGAATCCAAAAACCAGACCTGCAAAAACGTTTAAAGCAAAAAACGACGAGAAGTAACGAAGGACCACCGACCGCGGACGACCTCCAGACAATCATCCCACTCCTAAACTACGACTAGTCGAGTCAGACGCCTGGTACAAATTAAATGCTCTAAAGCAGGCCTCTTGCGGAGGAGACAAACTAACTTCAACTAGATAAGAGCCCAGTGACCTCCGTATGAAGCTCTCATCGAAAAATACCGACCTCCGCACTAGACTCTCGCCAAAATCACACCTGTGTCAGGTAGGCCAAACTGTTTGATACTTAGAACGCAGCCTAGTCTCTTGAATACGGAATACCTAAGGAACCTGATCGGAAAATCTAAGACCGAACCCCCGTCCGAAGGAGGTACGTATCAGCTTGATGTAATCATGGGAGGCCGCCCCCTTGCGAGGACCCTGTTTGGTCAGTTAAAGAATTTAAGCGAAAGGTCACCACGATGAAACAGTGGGGAAGCAGACAAGACGATGAAGTCAAAATAACGTTTGCGGCCAAAGATACAGTCGGAGTACACTCCCTGCATAACGATGAATCGGGAACTGAGAAGTAAGCCGCGTTCTTATCGACACCGGAAGCTCAGTCGAAATCATTTTTAAGAAGACCCACATCAAAATGGACATTGACCTTTCCAATGTGAAACCATCCGCTCGGTCACTCACTGGCTTCAACGGGTCTTGCAAAAAACTTCTCGGCACAATCCGTATTAATTTTAGCGCGAAAGTTGTACAAAGAGTTGTAAAATTCTTCATCATCAATACTGACGGCCCATACAATGCGATCCTCGGCACACCATGGATCCATTCCATGCAAGCCGTTTCGTCGACCTACCACCAGTGTGAGAGGAGATCAGAAGGCCACTAGAAACCTTCTCGTTGCCGATGTCAAAGCCCGCTGAGCGGCGGTTTGGATTAACACGGTCGCCAAGCTGGTCTCAAAGGTATATCCGCAAAAGGAGGAAGTAATAGAAGTTGTACTTAGCAAAGATCACCCGACCAAACTGTATGGATCTGTGCCGCCTTGGACAATGATGTGATGGACCAAATAATCTTGTTTCACCCGAGAAAAATCATCAACATTCGCATGGTCCACGAGCGACATGAAAGGAAATAACCCATCAATCATTTCTCATGAGCTCAACGTCGACCCAACATACAAACCGATCAAGCAGAAATGTAGGAAGCTTGTTCCCGAAAGATCCGCTACTATCAATGCCTAAGTCGACATACTACTCCAAGCCGGCTCAATCATCAAAGTTAAATATCCCGAATGGTTTGCAACCCTGTAGTCGTCAAGAAAAATAACAACAAATGGAGAGTCTGTGTAGATTTCACCGATTTGAACAAAGCGTATCCAAAAGATAGCTTCCCACTTCCGCATATCAACTGATTTCTCGAGTCGACGGTAGGAAACGAGCTCCTTACGGTAATGGAAGCCTTTTCAGGGTACAACCAGATAGCAATGCAACCCGACGATCGCGAAAATGTTGTATTCGTCACTGACCGAGGCACCTAATGTTACAAAGTGATGCCTTTTGGCCTAAAAGACGTGGGGGCGACGTACCAGTGTCTAGTCAACATAATGTTCACCAGTCAACTGGTGTAACCATGGAGGTCTACATTGATGATATGTTGGTCAAATCCTTGGTCACGGCCGACCATCTCGGGGATCTTAAAGAATGCTTCGCCATCCTGAACCAATAAGGGATGAAGCTTAACCTGAAAAATGCACATTTGGCGTTGTATCGGACGAATTATTGGGATATATAGTCACACAACAAGGGATCGAGGAGAATCCCAAACAGATCTCAACGATCATTGATCTCCCCAGCCAACAGAATAACCAAGAAGTTCAGCGCTTAACATACCGAGTAGCCACTCTAAACCGCTTTATATCACGATCGCCGTAAATGCTTACCGTTCTCTGAACTCCTCCATGGGTACAAAAAATTCATTTGGGACGAAAAGTGCGAAGAAGCTTTCGGTCAGTTGAAAAACTACCTCAGCACGCCCCTTGTTCTAGCCAAGCCCGAGGAAGGGGACACACTCTATCTTTACGTTGACGTCTCCTCGTTCGCAGTCAACAGCATTCTCGTCAAAGAAGACCGCGAAGAGAAGAAAACTATCTTTTATTTTAGCAAGCAAATGAGAAACGCTGAAATTCACTATTCAACGCTAGAGAAGATGGCATTGGCGGTCGTGACATGGCACGAAAGCTGCGTCTATATTTCCAGGCAAATTCGATCGTCATTCTAATGGACCAGTCTCTTACAAAAAACCCTCCAAAACACGAATGAATGTGGAATATTCTCTAAGTGAGCTATAGAATTGAGTGAGTACGATATCACATACCGAGGATGGCCAGCAGTAAAGGCCCAAGTTCTCGCTGATTTCCTTATTGAACTGGCCCAGAACTCGAACATGAGTTGGTCTTATCCGATCAGAATTGAATATTGCATGTTGACGGTTCCTCATCTCACAATGGATCAAGAGTAGGGATTCACCTGCAGTCTCCTACCGTGGAACTCCTGCAGCAGTCTTTCCGCCTCGGTTTCGAAGCATCGAATAAACGAAGCCGAATACAAAGCCTTAATTATTGGTCTACGTCTTGTAATAGCATTAAACCGAAGCAAATCAATGCATACTGTGACTCCAAGTCGTCACTAACCAATTCAACGTCGACTATAACGCTAAGGACGAACGAATGGAAGCTTACACCAAAGTCCTACAAGGACTGGCAAAGGATTTCAAATTATTTCAACTCACCAGGATCCCCTGCGGAGAAGACGTCCAATCAGTCGCGCTCGCCGCTCTCGGCAGCAGTCTCAAAGGCCAAGCTCGATGAACTATCCCGTGCATAAGATTGAAAAACCAAGCATAACCATGAAGAAGTAAGGTGTCGAGTTGGTAGTTTCAATCACAGATTCACATCACACAGACGCAGACCAACCTGATACTCATATGGTCGACGAACCGCCCTCCGGCTGGAGACTCCCCATTATCGAATACCTCACCAATGGGACAGTCCCGTCCAATAAAAGGCTCAGAGCCTGAAGCACAAACTATGTCGCCATTGACAACAAATTAGGCATGTGGACGGCAAACAAAGTCCTTCTCACTTGCGTATGTCGGGAAGAGACGTACCTGGTTATGGCGGAAATGCATGAAGGAGCAGCCAAAAATTACTCCGGCGGATGACCACTAGCCCTTAAAATAAAAGAGCTCGGCTATTTCTGGCCTACCATGGTGGCCGGCTGCAAGGCACACACCTCAAAGGGCGACAAATGCCAAAGACACGCGCCCAACATCCATTGTCCTACCAAGCTCCTTTGCGCGACAACAACACCCTACCCCTTCATGCGTTGGGCAATGGACACCGTCAGTCCGCTACAGAGTTCACGGAAACGTCACTACCTCCTCGTCATGACCGACTACTTCACCAAGTGGGTCGAGGCAAACTAATTTGTTCAGACTTACCAAGAACTTCAAAACTTCATCCGGAAATACATCATATCCCGGCATGGACTTCCCTACGAGATTGTGAACGACAATGGTTCCCAATTTATCTTGCACAACTTCCATGACTTCTGTGGTAAGTGGAGAATCCGCCTAAACACAGCCTCGCCAAAATACCCTCAATGTAACGTTCAAGCTAAGGCAACCAACAAGATCACCATCAGCGGAATCAAGAAGCACCTCAATCTAAAGAAGGGCCATTGGGCCTTTGGTCCCATCATACGACACCAAGAGTAGCTACGAATAAAACCCCGTTCCCACTTGCATACGGGGTGGAATCCATGGCACTCGCTGAAGTCAGCGTCACAAGCTTAAGACGCGCCAAGATGCCACATCATGCCGAACTGAACAAGGACAAGATGCTCGACGCTCTCGACGAACAAGAGGAGTGCCATGATCAAGCACTCTTACGGATTCAAAAATACCAACACAAGGAAAAAATCTACTACAATATGAAAGTTCGTGATGTGGTCATCAAGTCCATTTCTGAGCCGGAGGTCGACCATGCCCATTACTCAATTAGTCAGAGAACTATCCGTGACATATGATCAGTAAATAAGTCATATCTTACAAACCAGGAGGGTTTTCACCATGAAACCAATTTTGAAGGATTCTAAACTGAAGAAGGTTTCAAGAAAAATTGGAATCATCTTAAAATCTGTCCGGACCAGAGAGATATAAAGTTTACAAGCCAGAGGTTCTCCAACCCGTTCAACTGTGAGTATCAATTTTTAAAAGTAGATTCAAGCCCACTGAAAGAGCAGCCCAAGAAAAATCCAATGATAGGCTAAAATATGGATTTCTTACATTTCCAACAAGCCCAGAATGAGGAGAATATACCGAGTGGAATTGAAGTTATGATCAATTTCCCAAAATCGGCCAAACCAGTTCTGCACTTGCCTTATTTGGAAGATCCGGGTGTCACATTAAACCAACCTCAAGAATTGAAACCATGCGACCTGCTAAATAATCCAGAGGCACTCCAATACATCTTAGTAACCACCCCCATACAATGGATCAGGGGGATCACAATCATACCAGAAGATAGGCCCGGTTTGCATCAATTGGCCAAACCGATATTATTTGTAAATGGTCTTCAATCGAATAAGTTTGGTCATACCCAATCTTATATGTGGAATCCAGGAGATGATTATAATCATCCAGAAGACAAAATACGATCCAGACGAGTTCTCTAAGTTCATACCATGCACCAGCCATCATAGGATCAGGAGGGTCCTCATTTACAACAACTTGCCTTAATTGGATGCATGCAGATTTGAAGCTTTACGTGACCAACGGCTATATTGTCTTGACCCAAGATTTCTGAAGACATTCACAATGAATTTAAATGTTCCAAGATATCAGATTTTTCCCATAAAACTCTCAAGACACAAGAGGATCATCACCTTCCTTATTTTTGGTCAAGCATGCCATTTAAGGCCTAACGGCTACTTCCTTTTGTCTTGATTCTCTTTCTGATTTTTATTGCTTAGTTTACCTTGTTTCAGAGCACTATATAAGCTCACTAGTTGTCCCATTGTAGGCCACAAATTTGATATGACTCAAATCACCCTAAGGAGTGACTTTTACTCTCTCAAATAAGTGGTTCAGTTGTAGTACTTAGGGATCGAATCCACTGGGAGCGTGGGCGCACAATAAACTATAGACTTTTCAATTCAGCTAGGCAAACAGTTTAATTAGCAGTAAATAATAGCAAGTATATTGATTCATTGGTTTGTAGTAAAAGTAAAGAAAAATAGCTAGACTTAGGGTTTAAGGCAAGTGGATTATGGAGGATAGAAGCTACGAGTATCAATCCTAGAACTCGACATCTAATGGAAAAGATGACCAGCTCTCGCTGCGAGTCCAATTTATTGACTAAGTCCTTGTTCCAACTCTTGTATGTGAACACGAAATGACCATCGATAGATGCTATTGAACTAGCGTCGATCGATGGTCGCTTGAGTCAAGCATTAAGGCCTAATTCGATAAGTTCACTAAATTAACTAGATCAATTTTGGTTTGTTTCTAGCAACCAAGATCAACATGATTAATTTTGGATTGAACCTACTCTCGCAGTTGTCAATATCCTAAGCTCAAGGTTCTAGTTAGCTACTATAGAACACATGCCATAAGCACAATTCTATTATTAGATCTAATAATCACCCTAGCAGTTTTATTGTTTGGCTAATCCATCAATACCATTAACAAACCCTAAATCTAACAAGAAATTTACTCAGACATGATCTTTGTCACAGAAATCATAGATGAATAGAATAGATAAATTGTATAAAACCGAAGGAATACTCTGAAGGAGTTCTTCCCTTCTTTCCTAACCCTAAAACTATAATAAAAGAAAGCTTGTTGCCTAAACAATGGCATAGAAACACATAAATAGGGTTTAAAGTCGTGAAAGGTTATTATGGTAATTTGTGATGGCTTCTGGGCTTAAATCGGTCGTAAAACAAGTCGTTCCTGTCTTTTGGGATCACCGTTAATCGACACCAAGGCTGTGACGTCGATCGACATTCATTCATCTTCTCGACAACTTCCTCTCGCGAGGCACACAAACCACTCTTCAGTAAATCGGGCATAACTGTAGATCGAACCATCATATGGACCTCAAACCGGTGGAATTGGAAAGCTAACTCAAAGATATATATTGTGTCAAAATATAATCTCAATCTCACTGTGGGAAGATCTCCATGAATAGATAAACTTCTGATGAATTTGCACAGTTCTGCATCTCAAACAGCTCCAGAATCACCAAAGTACTCCAGTACATACCTGAACCTGAAAACACTCTAATACAACTCCAGAAATATATAATAGACTCTAAACAGGGCTGATATAATGGCCTAAAAGTGGTAAATATCAGATCCTATAACCTTTCCCAGACTTAACCTTTTGCTTGTCCTCAAGCAAAACAAGGGTAAACATGTGGAAGATGTTTGAAAACGCGGGGACTCACAATATCTCTAACTTATCCTTATCACCTCTACTGTGTTGCAACCACATCAAATACATGCTAATCTTAGAGAAACTTTATATACCTTATCCTAGTTTAGCAACCAAATCCATTCTACCAACAACTTAGTGAATACTAGTATGACTCACCCCTCTACTAACCTCATTTCTTGCATAAATAGATGTGTGGGCTTTACCTTGAGAGTATCGATCAAAGGACACATGGACTCTTTACCCCTGCAACTATCTGAGCACACAAGTAGTCTTCTCTGTCTACCCTCTTTTCTCTCTTCTCTGAATCTTTTTAGATCTCAATCCAATGATTAATGCTGGTGATAAAAACATTTTCTCATTTTCGTTTCAATTTTTCTTTTTTTTTTCTGTCTTTTTTTGACAAAGTGTAGGCGAATAGTGGGGTCATCGGTAATGTACCTACCCCTCGCTTCCAAAAATGTGTGATCATTACTTTGAATTAGAATAGTGGGTTCATTGGTCATGTACCTACCCCTCTAGATCTCAAGAAATCATCTCAATCTTTTCTTTTTATCGATGCCGAAGACAGAGAGAGAGAGAGAGAGAGAGAGAGAGAGAGAGAGAGAGAGAGAGAAGGGAATCAGAAGCACACAGACTTTTACCTTCCAGACTTGGAGGAGGAATCCAATCCAATGTATGCCAAACCCCAAGGCAAGCAGTAAAGACAATATAAGGTTGAAGGTAAGCTTCAGTTCCTTCAAACTTTCTAAGAAAGTGTGATATAGTGGCAGGATGATCCACTTTGGTATCTCTAGTACTCTCTGCAATCAACAAGTCTAAGAATGGTGCTATAGAGTGGTTAGTAAACAAGTAAGAATATAACTCTGATCATAATTCCCTTCTTGATTCTATAAAAACTTAAAAAAAAAACAGTGAACATAAAACTCAAAATAAAACACAATATCAGTAAACCTCCCCCAGACTTAAGCTACACTGTCCCTAGTGTTATACAATCTGAGATTGGCGGGAAAATAAATCATAAGGACAAAATTTAACAAGGAAAAATGGTATACCTGCTCGGTGGATGTGACCGTCGATCGATGCAATTAAGTGGCGATCGATCGATTCTTGGGTTGCTCCGTTGATTAACATTGTTCAGGTGTCGGTAGATGTTCTGTGCGACTATCTTCCTCGAATCTTTTTTTTTACCTGAATTGAAGCAAAAACGAAAAATCAGTAATAAACAAAAGTAAAACAAAATTTAAAACTTACTAAACAGTGGGTTGCCTCCCACTCAGCGCTTGTTTATAGTCTTTAGTTGACGTTTTTGGAACTCTAATTCAGTTCAGATGAGATTGAGAACTTGCTCCAAAACAATTCCCAATGTCCAATATCTTCAGCTTCATCACACTTTTTGTGAAAGTCTCCATAAACTCTTCTCCTTTGTCTATCATATCAGCAATAAGGAGTGCTCAAAGCTTTGCAAATGGCTGTGAGAAGCTTCTGCTGCGCACTCTGTATTTTCCTGACACCATCAGAGAAGTGAGGAATCAATGACAACTGAGGAATTCCCTTAGTCCTTTTCCTCTTCTTCTTGTTTCTCTTCCTCTTCTCCTTCTTCTCTCTGCTCCTTCCCCAGACTTGGTTGTTTCTGTCTCTGCGTGTTGAGAAACCTGAGGGGTGTCGATCGATGCTCTAATGATGTTGTCGATCGATACTCCTACGGTGGGGTCGATCGATTCTATAATAGTGGTGGCGCTCAATACTGCTCCTTGATGATCCTTGGTCAACGTTACCTTCATACCTAAATCCTCTCTGAGAAACTACTTCATGCAGAGGATCATCAAATACCCCAATGTAGGAGACTAGATGCACACCTCTATCAGGTGGGATAGGGAATTCAACCTCGAAAACAGCGTTGGGAACCACAAACTTCACAGGGTCATGTATTCGTTTTACTCTTTTGTGAAAACTATCAGCTTATTCTACACAGATATGTGGTTGCAGATGATCTAGGACAGCAAGGTGTGAGGCCACATACTTGTACAGTCTCTCCTCAATTTGGTGCGGCTAAACCATGCAACCTCGTTGTTCATGTAACTGTGGGTGTCAATCGATACAAGTTGGATGGCGTTGACTGATGATAGGTATCTTGTGCCGGTCAATGTCAGGTGGATTGTGTCGATCGATGTCAGCTGCGGTGAACTCTCTCGATCAAAATCCTCCAGCCATTCTTTTAACTCCCAAGAATCTTCCATGGTGATCAGTTTATCTGAATCAAAGGCAAGATAATTTGATACATCAATGCTCTTCAGTGTCGAGTTTACAATGTCTTATGTACAACTCGATCTTCCAGGGGTTTCTAGTGGTGTCGACTGACAGCAGGGGCTGGTGTCGACTGACAGCAGGGGCTGGTGTCGATCGATGCTGAGGTCTTAGCGTCGATTGACGCTGAGGAATGATGACTAATGTGGGAACCGAAATTCACACTGTCGATCTCCGTTGAATTAGGAACGTAGGGTAAACCCTAGTTTCCCAGAGGTCCCAAATATCTGCTAAACCACACGTCAATCAGTCAGATTACAAAGTAAAGATCGAAGAAGAAAAGTACGAATCGAAAACAGAGCAAATAGATGTCTTATTCCAAATTTGTGTATGAGCGTTTACAACAGGATAGAAGCCTCGGCTATGAGATCTGTCGGCGAGATCCCTAGTTCTAATAACCTAAGACTGCAAAACCCTAGTTGGGTCGCAGCTCGAATAATAAAAACGAAAAGTTGCCTAAATGCTCTAACTGTTAAGCTATGTTTGCTCTGAGTGCAGATTTTCGTATGTCTCTGAATCCTCATCCTCGAAATACTTATATACTCCTCTAGAGGCGGTTTCCTCTTCTGCCCTTGGTCGAAGTTATCGCTTCGCGGAAATATTCCTTTTTCCTTTTTTCTTCAAGATTCTCTTCGGAAACTTAACATTTATCTTCTGAACGTAATATTTATCCCTTCCTGCAAAATAAAAGATAAAACGTAACGAAGTTTGGGGTTGACTTCGGGTAAAATCGCGAGTGGGCCTTTCGCCGAGCTTTAGACCGCATCAGGCCGTTTTCAGACTTAGGCGTTTCTACGATTTTATCGAAGTAGCATTGCTAAAACGGCGTCGTCCGAGAGTTAGGATCTTTTGTATGGGATGTATGATTTTAGGTGTTTAGTTAACAGTTACCGTCTCATACAATTTATTCGATCCTTTCTCGAGCAATAGAATTCTTTCGGTAAAGTTCCAATGTCAATCCCGATCGAGACGGAACAATGATAACTTCGATCAAGTATCGAGAGAGGAAGTTAACAGGATGAGGTGAAAATGGATTGATTGATGCGTCTTTCCGAAAGAGCGAATCTGATTGCTCGTGTCACCCAACTCGCTCGTATGGCGAGTTGGTTGGTCCGTGCCGTCCAACTCACCCGTATGTCGAGTTGGTCTATCTGAGCCGTCCAACTTGCCATACAGGCTAGTTGGTTGGTCCGAGCCGCCCAACTCGCTATACGGACGAGTTGGTCGGTCCGAGCCGTCTAACTCGCAATACGGGCGAGTTGGTCGGTCCTTGCCGTTCCACTCGCCAGTATGGCGAGTTGGTCGGCCCATGTGGATTGATTTGCCCATTTGACAAGCTGGACGTCTTGCCCGACCATCTTTCTCCGTCCTGGGAGTTACATGATTAAGTCTTCTAGTATTTTTGTCGTATTACCGTTCGGGGATGTTTTTTCTCATTTTGCGAGGCACTATCTATTTCTTACACAAAGAGCATACACTCCCAGTATGTTTCGGACGTTGATTCCATCGTAACCGATTTTGACCCCAACAGTTAGCCCCCTAGCTCGTCAGAACTGTGATGTTCTTGCGAGCCCTTTAAGCATATTGGATGAATTAGGCGGAATCCGACGTCCAAAGCCTGGAGGTGAAATAGTGAATCCTTTCTTATATGAGTATGTAGAGTGGTTTCACATATTCCTCACCTTTTTAGAAACTCTTTTAAGAATCAAAAGACTTTCTATTTTCTTTCATTCCTTTGAAAAAAAGAGAAAGTTATGCCTTCAAGAAGAAAGTTTTCCTCAAAGTCTCATGAAGACCGTTGTCCCCGATGGTTCCAGCTTGCAATGCAAAGATGCTGTACCAAAAACGGAATTCTCGGCTCACTCGGTTGACCCTGAAGAAGCCAAGGTGTATTGGGCGGCCATGGGAGACATGAAACCCCCAGACCTGGTATGTGGGCCTTGCCTCGGTTTCAAGCCAACCCCATAGAGGGTTATCCAAGCAAAACCTGTCCGAATGGGCTTGATACAATCCGAGACCACTGTCAAGTTCCCGAATCGGTCAAGTTTCGTCTTGCGGAGGCTGGAGAGGTTGCTGAGTCCCCACCCAAGGGTTATTTTACAAGTTACAAGGTGTACTTGACGCAATGTCATTTGTGGTTTCCTATTCCCAAGGCTATATTACGACTTCTCGATCGTTCTGAAATATCGATAAGTCAAGTAAACCCGTGCGGTCTTCAGCATATTGTCAGGATCCTTGTGCTGAGTTTAGAGCTGGGTATAACCCTTGACGCCAACCATCTCGACGATTTGCTTAAAATAGTTCGGAAGTTGTCCATTATTCAGTTGAGGCCCTGGTCGGGGATGACAATCATAAGCGAATTCAAGTCAAAATATCATGAATGGCGGAAGCACTTTTTTTCGTGCGTGTTGACGCTGCATCCGTGGAAGCAAGCGGCGTCCCCGTCTTAGGACTAGATGGGGTCTAAAATGTATCCTTGGCTAAGTATAGCCCCTTTTTCTCTTCTCCCTCCTTTTCGTTTTAGAGAAGTTTGGTTTCTAATGTGTTTTGTTTTTGATTCCAGAAACCAATCCTTTCCCTTCGAGTCCGCACGGTTTGGTTACCATCCGAGACTTGCTTTGCGTCTGCTCGTGTTTTGTGCAACGTTTAGCCCAAAAAGGGTCCGTCGTGCTGTTGCTCTCCACTGTTCTCGGAACCGGCCAGATCTACCGGTTGAGGAAGGATCGGAGGCTTCCATGGAAGGATTTGTTATGTGCACGGCTCGCACGAGAGAAGAAAGGCCAAAGAATCAGAAGGATAAAAACATCGTTGTCGAGGACGAAGTGGTCAACGAGCGGTGCTCCTCCGATAATATACTAAGAGATTTCCTGAATAGTCAGGTAGGTGGAAGTAGTGGCGAACGGGACGATCTCGATGAGCTGCTTGGTTTTGATTATCCTCCGGGAGCAGCTGGATGTAACGAGGCCCGGGATTTTGCCCAAGTATCGCGGATGGTCCATGGGGTAAGCTTTTACAGTCCTTTTTCGAGGGAAGAATTGTTTTTACTTTGAGTTATTTCGCAGGGTCTCCTTATGATGAACCGAGCTCTTGATGCGAGCTGTCAGGAGGCACGCATGTATCAGTTCAAGGACAAGACAGCCAATAATGAGATTGCTTGTTTGAGAGATGAGCTGGAAAGTTCCTGTCGTCGTGAGAGGGAATCGGTCGCGACGGAGGTACGTCGTGCCTATAAGCGAGGGAAGAGAGAAATGGCAGAGGTCATGAAACCCATCGTGAAAAGTTCTCGTATGAGTTCGAGGAGCTAACGAAGGGCCACAAGGACTTTGGAGATTATCGCGAGTGCCATGGTGCCGTGGGCGGGCTTTACCTAACGCAGGCTCCTGATTATTCGTTCGGTGCTGAATATGCGAGGCAGACCGGGCGTATGAACGAGAGGGACATAAACTTTGCTATTCCTCAGATAGAAGAAATGATTTGGGAACATTGAGCCCCGATTCCTGTTTCTCCTGACATGGTGGAGGCCGAGGTGGGGAATGCCGATGAGACGGGAGACGTAAACCAGCCGAAGACTCCTTTGGATGTCAACAATTATTCGCCCACTAGATCGATGACCGGGTGTTTTGATTTTGATGGATAATTGCGAGATTGCGACCGATTTAAGAATGCTTCTCTTTTATATTATTGCATTTTTCTGTTTTGTTTGTTTGTCGGCCGAATGTGGTCGTATGTAGCGGGATTTGCAGGATGTGGCCTTTAATCCCTACATTTTATTAACTCTTATGCGAACAGTGCATGTTATGTTAAGTGGGTGTTTTCAGAAAGATGTTTGTGATTTGTTTTAGTGTAGAGAGAAAAATCGAGTTGTCATCTCGACTTCCTCCCTTCTTTACGGATCATCTTATTCGTTGTTCATGCGAGATGTTCGAGGAATTTTTTTGAAGTTTCGGGAACGTTTATATACTGATGAAGAGACATGCTTTTAGGATATTGTATCTTTTGATATCATGCCTTGAGACGTTAGAGACCAGTGTGTTGGGTTTAGGGCAAGACCTCGGTTTACTTTAAATTTAAGGCTTGGCGATGACTAATCGACTTTTGTTTTGCCTGTTTTTGATTTTAGCCTGACTCCGTTCCGATTTAAAGTCTGCGATAGGTTCTCGGCTTATATGACTTGTCTGGTCGGAGTCGAGCATCTATTCGGGGACAATTTTTCAAGTCTCCCGAAAGTGCTGACCAAAATTTCGGATTTCTTTTATGGCGCGCTGTTTATCTTAGTCAGATGTGAGAGGATCTGTCCTTAAGACGGACCGGAGTGCGTTTGTTTAAGACAGCTAAAGTGCTCGGCGGGGCCAATCGCCGAGTATTTTCGCAAATAAATGTCTTATTCCGAATTTGCGTATGAGCATTTACAACAGGATAGAAGCCTCGGATACGAGAGCTGTCAGCGAGATCCCTAGTTCTAATAACCTAAGACTACAAAACCCTAGTTGAGTCGCAGCTCGAATAACAAAAACGGAAAGTTGCCTAATTGCTCTAAATGCTAAGCTATGTTTGCTCTGAGTGGTGATTTTCGTGTGTCTCTGCATCCTCATCCTCGAAACCCTTATATACTCCTCTAGAGGCGATTTGCACTTTCCTCTTCTGCCCTTGGTCGAAGTTATCGCTTCGCGGAAATATTCTTTTTTTCCTTCGATCTTCAAGATTATCTTCGGAAACTTAACATTTATCCTCCGATCTTAACATTTATTCTCCGAACTTAACATTTACCCTTCCTGCAAAATAAAAGATAAACCGTCATGAAGTTTGGGCTTGACTTCGGGTAAAATCACGAGTGAGCCTTTGGCCGAGTTTTAGACCGCATCGGGCCATTTTCTGACTTAGGCGTTTCTACGATTTTATCGAAGTAGCCTTGCTAAAACGGCGTCGTCTGCGAGTTAGGATCTTTTGTATGGGATGTATGGATTTAGGTGTTTAGTTAACCGTTACAGTCTCATACGATTTATCCGATCCTTTCTCGAGAAAAAGAGTTCTTTTGGTAAAGTTCCAATGTTAATCCTGATCGAGACAGAACAAAGATAAGTTCGATCAAGTATCGAGAGAGGAAGTTAACGGGACGAGGTGAAAATGGATTGATTGATCCTTCTTGCCGAACGAGCGAATCAGATTGCTCGTGTCACCCAACTCGCCCTTAAGGCGAGTTGGTTGGTCCGTCTCATCCAACTCGCCATACGGGCGAGTTGGTCGGTCCTTGCCGTCCAACTCGCCATACGAGCGAGTTGGTTGGTCCGAGCCGTCCAACTCGCCATACGAGCGAGTTGGTCGGTCCTTGCCGTTTAACTCTCCCGTATGGTTAGGTGGTCAGCCCATGTGGATTGATTAGCCCGTTCGACAAGCGGGACGTCTTGCTGGGCCATCTTTCTCCGTCCGGGGAGTTAGATGATCGAGTCTTCTAGTCGTTTCGTTGTATTCTCTTTCGAGGATGTTTTTTCCCTTTTTTTGAGGCATTATCTCTTCCTTACACAAAGAGCATACTCTCCCGGTATGTTTCGGACGTTGATTCCGTCGTAACCGATTTTGACCCCAACAACTAATAGCATTTTCTTCCTCTCTGCTCAGCTCTCCAGATTCATGTTGCTCACCATCCTCTACCATACAACTCAGCATAGATTCCATTTAGATCTCTAGAATTGCTGCAGAATCATAGAGAAAATCGTTGAGGAAGGCGTCATGATGTCAATCCAGGTGGTAACTTGTTGAACTAGCATGCTGCTTCTCCAGAAAGACAGTCTGTGAACAGTAAGCAGAAGCAGTGGTCTTCAAAGATTCCATCAAAGATAAAAAACACCAAATCCTCAAACATGCTGATATGAGCAATTGGCTTTTTGTGAGGAAGACAATAAAAGGGACGCTGACCCATAAGAGTGATATATATAGGCTTCAGCTCAAAGTCGTCCTTCTCTTTCTTTCCGCATGTAATGTCGATCGACGAAGAGTTGTTAGTGTCGATCGACAATGAGGTGTTGGGGTCGATCGCTGTTGCTTGGAGAGTGTCGATCAATACTTGGATTTCTACACTTCTGATCGCTGCTTGGAGGGTGTCAACTGCCCTCTTAGACTTATTGATCACACGTTCAAAATCCAGTGGCTATCCTATTAAGAACCCAAACCCCTTGTTACTTCTGGTACTCATATGAATGTATCAGTAACTACGAACAATAATAAAAACCTAGACTAAACCTACTATCAAGTCAAATGGCGAATTCTCGTTCCCTGGCAATGGCGCCAAATTTGATATCACTCAAATTAACCTACAGAGTGACTATTACTCTCTCAAATAAGAGTTTCAGTTGTAGTACATAGGGATCAAATCCACAAAGAGCGTGGGTGCACAATAGACTATAGACTTTTCAGTTCAGCTAGGTAAACAGTTTAATTAGCGGTAAATAATACCAAGTAGATTGATTGATTGGTTCGTTGTAAATAGTAAAGCGGAATAGGTAGACTTAGGCTTCAGGTAAGTGGATTATAGAGGATAGAATCTAAGGGTATCAATCCTAGAAGTCGACATCTAATGTAAAGGATGATAAGTTCTCGCTGCAAGTCCAATCTATCGACTAAGTCCTTGTTCCAACTCTCATATGTGAACACATAATGAACGTCGATCGATGCTATTGAACTAGCGTCGTTGATGGTCACTTGAGTCAAGCATTAAAACCTAATTCAATAAGTTCATTAAATTAATTAGATCAACTCTCGTTTGTTTCTAGCAACCTAGCCAACATGATTAATTCTGGTATTGAACCTACTTTCGCAGTTGTCAATATCCTAAGCTCAAGGTTCTAGTTACCTACTCTAGAACAAAGTCAATAAGCAAAATTCTATTTTTAGATCTAATAATCACCCTAGTAGATCTATTGTTTGGCTTATCCATCATTACCATTAACAAACCCTAAATCTAAAAAGAGATTTACTCAGACATGATCTTTGTCACAGAAATCATAGATGAATAGAATAGATAAATAATATAAAACCAAAGGAGTTTCAGGATAACTCTGAAAGAGTTCCTCCATCCTCTCCTCACCCTTAAACTATAATAAAAGAAAGCTTGTTGCCTAAACAATGGCATAGAAACACATAAATAGGGTTTAAAGTCGTGCAAGGGTATTCTGGTAAATTGTGATAGCTTATGGGCTTTAGTCAGCCATAAAAAAGTCGGTCCTGTCTTCTGGGATCACATTCGATCGACACCAAGGCTGTGCCGTCGATCAACACTCATTCATCTTCTTGACAGCTTCCTCTCGCTAGGTAGATAGATGGACCGCAAACCGGTCATAAGTTTAGATCTACCCGTCAGATGAACCAAAAACCGGTGGCAATGGAAATATAACTCAAATATATATCTTATGTAAAAATATAAGCTCAATAGCACTGTGGGAAGATATCCATGCATAGATAAACTTCTGACGCATCTATCCAGTTCTACATCTCAAACAGCTTCAAAATCACCAAAGTACTCTATAACGTACCTGAACATGAAAACACTCTGATACAATTCCAGAAAAATAATATAGTCTAAATAGAGCTGATATCATGGCCTAAAAGTGGTAAATATCAGACTTTATCAGAATTCTTTACCCAAAAAACTAATAAACTTTTAAGTTTTTTTCTTCAAGGCATTGTGTCTTTGTGTTCTTATTGATCATTCAAGCTTTTTTGGATTCACTTGTCTTGGTGATTCGCGAGTTAGAGTGCTTGTGGATTCAATTGTTATTCTTCATGGTTGATTGTGGAATCAGTCAAAAAAATTTCCTATCCAGTACCATCTTCAACTCTTCCACCCAGCCGGTTTCAAGGTCGATTAGATCGAATGTACAAACCACCCCTCTTGTTGGATCTTCCATCAATTTGATCCAAGGATCATACAGCCTTTGATAACTTAGGTTTGTATCATTTATGGTATCATAGCTGAATTTCATTCAGCATCAGGCCATATTTATCCTTGTCTCTTTTTATTTGCATCGGTTTTTAGTTTCATTTGTTTTTGCATCCATAAATCAAAACCTACAAAAATTGTTTGTTCTTTGTTTCATCTAGTTCACTCTTGAATAATCTTATAAAAACCCATAAGAATCATTTTTTTCGTGCTTCATCTACTTTATCTTCTCAGAAAACCATAAAACCCATAAGAAGAAATCGTTTGTTTCATGTTGTATTTAGCTGTTTCATTTCTGTCCAAATCAAAACAAAATCATAAAAAGTGTGTTCTTCATTTTTTTCATTAGAATTTCGAGTTCTATTGCTGTTTAGATCCATTCCTATTCAAAAAAAAATCATAAAATTTGTTAGTACTAAGAAAAAATTCGAGTTTCCTTAGTTGTTCTGGTTTTGAAAAAAAAATTCCTTTTCAACCACACTTATTTCTTTTTATAGCTTTCGCTTGCAATTTTTTTTCTCTGCTAATAGTTTCAACCATAAACCAAAAAGATCAAAAAAAAAATTCATTAGTTATTCATTTATTTTTAAAAATTTATTAGAAAAAGTTCCATTTCTTTAGTTTGTTTTTAGCAGAAATCTGAAAACTTCCATTTTGCTTCTTAGTCTATTCCTTTCCTTTAACTTGTTTGCTGCACATTTTCTTTTAAGTATTTTGCTCTGAATATTCTTCTTCTTCTTGCGAAATTTGGTCTTAACACTTGCTAGACATGGCGACTGAAGAAGAAGCTGATGAGTACAGTATTTCAAAAGTTGATTGGGGTGAAGAACCAGGATATTCATGAGAAGAACAGAGCTATGGAGAAAACGACCAGTATAAATACTCATGGACTGAAGATGGATATGGGGGAGAGCCATGTCGTGGGGAGCTTGATACCAACCCACCAGACCACTACAAGAGTCATACCATCAACAAAAGCTATTTTAAACCTTGGATAAAATTTACAGATAAAATTAATGATTTTAGTTCAACAATTTTAACTAAAACACTTGTGTCTTTTTCAAGAAAAAGGAACTGCTCCAGATAGGAAGAAGACATGGAAAATTATTTTCGGGAGTACAAAGTTCTAGAACATAAGAAGCTGTCCATAGTCGTAGACACCCTTATAGGAGAAGCTTACCAATGGTGGCTTCAAGAGGAACAATGCCACATCTACTTCGAGGAACCAACTCCAGATTGGTCATATGTCAAAGAGCTGATGTATGAACATTTCGAGATGAGGAGATTACCCCCCAAGAACCTGTCCAAAACCTTTGGTTAAACTGAAACCAAAACAGCTACATGAGCAATTTCCACTAAGGTTCATATGATGAGTTTTGTTTGTATAAGTTTTCAGGACGAAGTGAAGACCCTAAAAACTATCTTCAGTGGGAAGATGACATGGAAATGTACTTCAAATGTAACTCCATTCCAAAGGGAGAATACTTGTCATGTGATCTAGGACAGCTCACTGAAAAGGCTCAAAGGTATTGGATCAGAGAAGAGAAATTTAGGGAGCAATTCCAGGAGCCTCCTATACGCACTTGGAAACAAGTCAAGGGGGTCATGAGGGATATATTTGCAACTCAAAACCCTACACAACACGCTCATAAGGTGTCTAAGAGACTAGTACAGCCCCAAATCTTGCAGCCAGCAAACAAGAGGCAAACCTCAAAATAAGTGCATACAACTCAAGCCAAACGAAACCAAGGTGAGTAATTTAACTCTCTAAAACCACCTGAGGTTATTTGTTATAGATGTCAAGTCCAGGGTCATCTTGCAAAGGATTGCCCCACAAAAAAAGCTATGAAGTTAGCACTACCTGAAGCAAAGGTAACCAACTTGGAGGTAAGTGAGTCAATCAAATCAGATTCTAAAATTTCTAATGCAAGTTTCATGCGCTTGTCTTTGCAAGAAAATGTCAACATAGGTTTAGAGATGGAAAAGAATCCTGTAGACCAACAGGGACAAGGTCAAGAGCTAAACCTTGATGTGCAAGAAAAACCAAACTCAAGTCTTGAATCAATAAGTTGATTTCTGAACTTAATGCAGTTAATTCTACTTATCAAATAATGGTATGATGCAATTGAACTTTGTCCAGAATGTTGATGAAGGTTTAGGTAAGGAGGAGCCACGTTCAGAAGCTCACCAACGTGAGGAGAATGAGCATTATACCCTAGAGACTTTCTCACCAGCTAATCATGCATGAAATTTGACAAATAGCAAAGCTGAATCAATGCAACATGCTATGAGATAATGAACCCTTAGAATCGCAAAAGATAATGAAACCTTACTTGCTCTATCTTGATGCGAGTTTTCCAGTTTTGAGGTCAAAACTTTGTCAAGAGAGAGGGTGGGATGTGGTCATCAAGTCCATTTATTAGCCGGAGGTCAACCATGCCCATTACTCAACCAATCAGAGAACTATCCAGGATGTATTCTCAGTAAATCAGCCATATCTTACAAACCAGAAGGGTTTTCACCACGAAAACAATTTTCTTCTTAAAATCTGTCCGGACAAGAGAGATATAAATTTTATAAACCAGAGGTTTTCCAACATGTCCAACTGTGAGTATCACCTTTTAGAAGTAGATTCAAGCCCACGGAAGGAGAGGTCCAAGCCAAAGCCAATGATAGGATTAAAGATGAATTTCTTATCTTTCCAACAAGCCCAGAATGAGGACAATAGACCAAGTGAAATTGAAGTTATGATCAATTTCCCAAAACCGGCCAAACCTGTTCTGCACTTGCCTTATTTGGAAAATCTGGATCTCACATCAAACCAACCTCAAGAATTGTAACCAGGCGACTTTCTAAATCATTAAGATGCACTCCAAACATCTTAGGAAGCACCGCCATACACTGGATCAGGCGGATCCCAATTAGACCAGAAGATGGGCCCGATTTCCATCAATTGGCCAAACCAATATTATTTGTGGATGGTCTTCAATCCAATCAGTTTGGTCCGACCCAAAATTACTTATGGAGACCAGGAGATAATATTAACCATCCAGAAGAAATAATCTACGATCCAAAAGAGTTCTTTAAGTTCATACCATGCACCAGCCATCATAGGGTCAAGAGGATCCTCATTTACAACAAGTTGCCTTATTTGGATGCATGCAGATTTGAAGCTTTAATTGACCAAAGGCTATATTATCTCGACCCAAGCTTTCTGAAGACATTCACAATGAATGTAGACGTTCCAAGACATTAGAGGTTTCCCATAAAACTATCAAGACTCAAGAGGATCATCACCTTCCTTATTTTTGGCAAAGCAAGCCATTTATGGCGTAACGGCTACTTCCTTTTGTCTTCATTCTCTTTCTGATTTTTTTGCTTAGTTTACCTTGTTTCAGAGCACTATATAAGCTCACTAGTTGTCCCATTGTAGGCCACATATTCTTTACCCAAAAAACTAATAAACTTTTAAGTTTCTTTCTTCAAGGCATTGTGTCTTTGTGTTCTTATTGATCATTCAAGCTTTTGTGGATTTACTTGTCTTGGGGATTGGCGAGTTAGAGTGATTGTGGATTCAAGTGTTCTTCGTCGTGGTTGATTGTGGAATCAGTCAATAAACCTTCCTATCCAATACCATCATCAACCCTTCCATCCAACTGGTTTTAGGGTCGATTAGATCAATTGTACAAACCAACCCTCTTGTTGGTGTTGGAATGAAGAAGGAAGAAGCACCAGTTGAGAGTGAAGGTCGCTTGTGCAAATATAATGATGTGCAATTTTTTTACCAAAAGGTTATCTTGCACAACATTTGCACAAGAAAGGTAATGATGTGCAAAGTTCGGGTCAGCCTCAAAACACCCAAAGATCAATGTGCAACACAAGGGTTGAAGATAATCTTTGGTGCAAAGTTTGTGCAAAATAATCAAGACCAATGTGCATACTCCGGGTGAGCTTTATGTCTGCCAAGAAAGAAGAAGAAGGTTGGTGCCAAGGAATTCTGTTTGAATTCAAATGGGATCACATGTGAGGTTAAGGAATATGGCTGTTGGGTGCTGTCCCTTTCTCTGCCTCATCTGGAAGCAATTCCTTGTCTCTTTCCTGATATTAGTTGTTTAAGGGAACCCCAAGTTGGCATTAGTTTATTGTTTTCTGTTTGTCTTGTATTGTTGCTTCTCTTGGCTATATTATGCCTCTCTTGTCCACGAAATTAATCAAGCAAAGAGGAGTTCTCTTTCTTCACCATTGTCAGTTCCATTATTCTCTCTAAATCTCTTATACTCTCTGGTTACTAAATCTCTCAAGCAATACTCTCAATAACTCTTTAATATCTTTATTCTCCAGCAGCATTCTCTTTGATTCTCACTTACTCTCTTCATACTCTCCCTCTTAGTTTCGACCATACTCTGTCTCTACATCACTCTCACACCTAAATCCATCTATTCTCACATGGTATCAGTGCTCCTAAGCTCCTGAAACTCACAAAGCTTCCACAAATAAAGCACATGCTCACCCTCATTGCTGTTTCAAACCATTGGAGAAATTTCTGTCTTGTTGGCTGTTAAATCTCTTCAAGAGGAAGAAGATTGCAACCATTGCGTGTACAGGACTTCCCAAGGTCTATCATCCTTCCTCCTGTTCAGCATGAAGAGATATCTGGGAGAAAGAAGGTTTTGGAGCTGTTTGGCAAGCAAAATCTCAAACCAAGTTTGTACAAGCGATTTTTATGTTCTTTCCAAGATAAAGTCTCTCACTGTGATCCAGAAGGTGGCGCCTGGTAATCAGGAAGAAAGGAGGGGTCTTAAGAATGAGTGGTTCAAAGGAAAAGCACACACAAGGAAATGGAGTGGGGTAGAGAACTTAAACTCCAAATCTGGCAAGTTCAAGTTAACTATGTGCCTTGGAGGTTCAAGGAACCAGCTCAGGTTCCTTGGTTGTAAGATAACCTCCTAACCCTTAAATATGAGCTTGTGTAATTATGTCTGGTTGTGTTGAGTGGTGTGGTTGGTATGCTAGGGACAGTTCAAGTTGCTAGAGTTGTTGAACCTAGTTTCTGTCCCATGATACTTAAGCTGTGTGTGTTGTTCTGTTTTATTTTCTAGCAAGGTTTTGTTTAGTTCATGTCCTAGATTAACTGTTTGTGTTGTGTCTGGTCTAGGCAAGTTGTTTAGCACCGGTTTTTTATCTTGTTGCATTGCTAGAGTCTATGAGAGTTTCCTGGTCTTGTAGTAGTCATAAATGTTTAGGTTGATTAGATGAGTTGTCTAGTCTCTGTTTTCTTTTGGTATTTAATATTGTTGTTGCTTAAATGTCCATTAAAATAGCCTGAATTTCTTGTAATTGATGAGTTATCATTCTTGTTCTTTTAGTGAGTGGGTTGCTTGGATTTGAATTGAATAAGTTGTTTAGATTCAGTCCATTGCATCTTGTTAATCATTATGGATCAGACTTTGTGAGTTATCAAGCTCTGATTCTAATGTGTGGTCTGATTCTTGCTAGAGGTTGAGTGATGTTTCAGGTACACAAGAGGTGCTCATTGTCCATCATCAATCCGAGACAAAGAAGAAGACCTTTCCCATGATTCAGAATTTACACATGATGTATATTCCTGTTTGATTCAGAGCCTACACATGATGTATATTCCTGACCATGGAGAGATACTTGTGTGTGGAACCGGTTGTCTTAAGCGCATGCTGTCTGGTTGTTGCGCTCCTGGTTCAAGAGATACACAAGGAAGAGTGGTTGTTTAAGACAATGGAGAAGAGATCAAAGGAAGAACCGGTTGGCTTAAGCGCAGTTGTAGGGGTGATGCGCTCCTGATTTAAGCTCAGTATTGCTCACTTCCAAGCTTGGTCCTTCACCTATACTCTCTGAATCAATCTTGAGGAAGGGTAATGATGAGGAATCCTGAAGATCCAAGTCGTCCATTGCCTTTTGCAAGCTGTGGAGTTCACACTTGCATCATTAGCCGGATCAAAGAAGACTCAAATGAACTCATTGACCCATTGCGTGCTTGGTCCTTCCTATATTATCAGTTCCAAGCATGAAGATTGAGCTTCCATGCTCTGAGTATTGTCTTAATAAGTAGGGGATTTCAAGTGGAGTTCACACCTCACCATACTTATGAAAGGGAAGCACCTTAACTCTCATTTTAATTGGTACATCATTCTGTTTATGCTACTTAATGCTTTGAATGATTGTTTAGTGCATTACCTTTAGGACTCATGCACCTTTTGGATCATGTATCAGGTACCATACTTCGAGCTCTCTGTAGCAGAAGCTGGATGTCCCTAAACCCTTTGAAGATGGCGAGTAGTCAGAAGAAAGGGGGAGACATCAACCGACCTAAATAAGAGATCCAAGATGTTGTTATGTGCAAGTTGTGGAGTTCACTCTTACAGAAAGTGTTGGGCCATGATCCAGAGGCTAAGGACTCCACCATGAGTTATCTGAAGTTCCTTAGGTTCACTGGCTAATCCCTAGTCTCTGAAGAACTCTACTCTTTTCCTTAGCTGGTTTTGTCCCAAATGGGTTTTTTGGCTAAGGTTTTTAATGAGGGAGCTTCTTTGAGGTTCCAAGCTTTTCCAAGGATCTCCTATGGTCAAGCTTGAGGGGGAGTGTTGGAATGAAGAAGGAAGTAGCACCAGTTAAGAGTGAAGGTCGCTTGTGCAAAGATAATGATATGCAAAGTTTGTACCAAAAGATTATCTTCCACAAGATTTTCACAAAGAAAGGTAATGATGTGCAAAGTTCGGGTCAGCCTCAAAAAACCCAAAGATCAATGTGTAAAACAAGTGTTGAAGATAATATTTGTTACAAATTTTGTGCAAAAGAATCAAGACCAATGTGAATACTCCGGGTGAGCCTTATGTCAGCTACGAAAGAAGAAGAAGTTTGGCGCCAAGGAATTCTGTTTGAATTAAAATTGGATCACATGTGAGCTTAAGGAATATGGCTGTTGGGTGCTGTCCCTTTCTCTGCCTCATCTGCAAGAAATTCCTTGTCTCCTTCCTGATATTAGTTTTTTAAGGGAACCCCAAGTGGGTATTAGTTTATTGTTTTCTGTTTATCTTGTATTGTTGCTTCTCTTGGCTATATTATGCCTCCCTTGTCCACAAAACTAATCAAGCAAAGAGGAGTTCTCTTTCTTCACCATTCTCAGTTCCATTATTCTCTCTAAATCTCTTATACTCTCTGGTTACTAAATCTCTCAATCAATACTCTCAACAACTCTCTTAATCTCTTTATTCTCAAGCAGCATTCTCTTTGATTCTCACTTACTCTCTTCATACTCTTCCTCTTAGCTTCGACCATACTCTGTCTCGACATCACTCTCACACCTAAATCCATCTATTCTCACAGTTGGATCGTCCATCACTTTGATCCAAGGATCATACAAACTTTGATAGCTTAGGCTTTTATCAGTTCGATCCAGGCCTCTCAGACTAGGTGACCGCGTCTTATGCAAAGTGTTCGAAAACACTAAGGAATGGGGAGCCAGTAAGCTCGATGGGAAGAACCTTATAAGATCATCAAAGTGGTCAAACCGGGCGTATACCCCCTCAATGTCATCCAGAAAACCAGTCCATCGGTCGTGGAATTCCATTAACCTTCGGCGCTACTTGAGTTAAGTAGTGCACTTTCCTTAAAAATAATAGCATGAATGACATAAATTGACCATGTCCGGACAGGGCACTTGGAAAAACTCCACAGCTTGTTTGTCACCGCTACTTCTGTGCGGATGTCCGAATACAAACACTCTCGAACAAGTTGTCATGTTTATGTTTTCATTAAGTGTTCGGACGATTGTCTTTCGATAGTAAAATCACTTGATTAAATAACACAAAACGAATACAATTCCACACTAACGCAAAAATGTATACATGACCGTCACTACATTAAATAAAACAGAACAAATACAACTCGATACTTCGCCAAAAATATGTCTATTAAATGCCGAAAAACTTCAAGAACTTGCCTGTTCACAAGTTCTCAATGATCCCAAATGGGACAAATAACTCATCCCTGCGCTGCCATGACCCTCCACCCGCAAAACAGCCCCTGGGGTAAAGATAACGATGATGGCAGTGCTCCAAGAGAAATACGAGCCAATGAACTGGGACGACCTCTCTACACCTCGGCGACCACCGCCCCTTTTTGTAGCTTTCCCATCCGTCTGTGAATTGCTCGACGTCCTCTTTCCACCCGGCGAACCCCTTCCTGCGATAGTTTCTCTGTCCTTCTCTTTCTAATTCATCGGTGAATTTCTCGACACCTTCCCATTTCACTGTAACCTCCAACCAGATCTTCAGCATAATGATTAGAGAGCCACGCTGAGATGCCCATGGCATTCCTTTGCTCAAATTTTGGCCAACCGCATACGACAATTGCACACCAGCCCCGGCTATCCAAACTACTATTGCATGGGAAAATCTGATTATTGAAATATGGAAATAAGCTCGGAGGAGGTATTTATAGTAGATAGATACCGCACACTTATTGAGAAACATCACTTATTACGACCCTCTATTCCTCGTGCACAATTAATGTACTTATACACTTACGAAGAGAGCTATTAATGCAAGGTCAACAGAAACACGGTTATGGAGAGCACACTACGACCGTGGTCGCCCATCCTAACAACATATCGACAACCTCAGGTATGTCTACGGCGATCTCAGATGTTTCCATGCATCCCGAGCGACGGTATATTCGGTAACATTAGCTGCCTCACAAAAACAGTTGGTTAACAAAAGCAAGTCGATAAAAACTAGAAACAGTTGCGATCGCGATTATATGGCGGCCGAGTACACAACCAATTCAACAAAAAAGAGGAGAAGAAACAATTACAGGAAAAGGGGATATTTATATCATTGCCCTGGGGATCGTCTCTTCCCGGGCCCAAGAGTCTATGTTAGAGTCCAACTCATGCTCCAATGTGGCATCTCCATCAGTCTCTGCCCCCCTCTTCAACATCATCTCCTGTCGGAAACGCAGTCTCGTAATCCACAAGATATGGTGCTTTTCTCAATTGACATCCCGCCAAGTTTCTCCCGAAGTGGCCCTTCGGCCTCCTCCAATTTAGCGATGGCCTCGCGGGGAATATACACCCCCTCGACACAAGCTTCTCCAAGAAAATCTTCGTACCAGCAACCTGACTTAGGACAAGGAGCTTCTCATGCGCCGCCTCCGTCTCCGTATTAAACTATGGAGCTTCTCCAAGCGCTTGCTGAACAAGGCGCACATCTTATCCTCCACTTCTAAAACAGCACGAGATCTACTCCCGTAGCCGAACTCTCTCGGACTTAACCAAAGCCACTGCCTCCTACCTCTCTAATTCCATCTCCGCTGCCCGGGATTTTGACATATCCCTTTCGAGTATAGTCTTGACAAGCCGCCTCTCCGTCTTACCAGCATCTGCCGAGCGACCTCCAGATCCTCAGAAATATTTTGCTTCACCACAGCATCTGCTCGAAATTGTCACTGAATATCTTGTACTCGCCTATCTTCTGGAGGTATTTCCCTGTTTTCTTCTTCATCTTCTCCCCCATTATGTGCGGAACCGCATTTAACCGGCAAATGGTCATCTCAAAATCCACCGACAGTTCATTCGAATACGCGATGTACTGACAAAAACGAACGAATACTAATACATTCAAATGGAGACAACCAAAAGATAGAAGAGACGAAGGGGAACAAACGTAATGAAGCACCCATCCGCGCTATCTCATAGTACTTGTCCTGATTGTTCTTCTCCGATATCTCTGGCAGCAACTGAGGTCCAAAACTGATCTGACAAAACAACCTCCCCGACACTCTATGTTCGTTCATAAAAGGAGTCAAATCGTCATAATTGAACTCAATGCAATCTGTACGAGCTACAATCTATACATCCTAGATTCAAACATGATCACTCAATCGGACTAAGAGGATATGAACTCGCCAAAGGGAGAATTGGTGGATCGAATGGTGACACAAGAGAGGCGGAAAGTCTCTTGATACTACCAGACTTCAGTTGTTGCTTCATATGACGCACATGTCCAAAAAGAAGGGTTTCTAAATGTTGCTTGATATGACGCACTAGTCCAACGAAATAGAGAATGTTTACTTGGAGGAAACTCAACAAGAAACAAGAAGTGTTCCAAACAAAGAACAAAGAGATAAACTCAAATAAAATAAGAAAATTCAATGATTTATTTTGTGGCTCTTAGGCCCTATTTATAGGATTACAAATTGTAGAAATCCAAAGAAGAATGTGCTAAAAACAAGGCATAGAAAATAGAACACAAAGACTTGACTAAATAAAGTCTTTGACTAAAACTCGACTGCCTCTTGTTATAGCCACGACCAGGATTTTGAAAATTGAAGAATATGCTCTTGATATGGGCCAAGACATGGCCCTTTGAGGTCTAGTCAAAATCCCTCTTTTCCCTTAGCCAATATTTAATCATTTTCTCCATATGGCCCAAACAAGTATGTTTTTGAATATTTTTCGCAAAACCATCAAGTCCAACGCTTTCTTGGAAATTTAAATCATGCATAATATCCTTTGGCATGATCGAGGTGATCGTTGGTCCATCAGAAATAAGGTTAGCCATTTTCAGTTTCTCAGGTGGTCGAACCAGCTTGGAAGATCGGACTAGCTAGCTCAGCTCGTCCAAATGAGTGTCAATCTAGCTCAGCTCGTCTAGGATAGTGTCAGTCCAGCTCACTTGAGTATTAAGCTCATCCAAGATAGTGCTAATTAGCTATTAAATCTCCAAGGCAGTGTCGTTCCAGCTCACCTGAATGCGCACATGTTTGAATTCGCGAGAACTGAAGATCACCTGGTTTGTAAATGGCATAACTTTCACATCTTAACTCCGTTTGATCTGATTCTTCTTCAAGGAGCTCTAAAATTGAGTTGAAAACATTCTCCTAGTAATTTCATGCGTATATTCCTCGTGGTTTCGAAGATATGAGTCAAACAATGAACATACATCTTTACTGCTTCCCATGATCAAGCCATGCATGTCTGTTTTGCCTGGTGTGCTATCCAAGGGCTCATCATTCCTTGCCTCTTGAAAAGGATTTGAACTCAAATCTATTTTACCTGTATCAAAAGGAAATGAATCAGCAAAAAGAATCTAAAGAACATGTAAAATTTAGTGAAGCGAAATTTTGGAAAGAAACTTCCTTGGAGTATTGATGTTATTTTCTTTGCGTACATGCGTCTCCAAATCTCAGGCTGATAAGAACGGTCAATGCTTTCTATTTTCTGAGGCTTAACCTTTTTATCCTGGGCACTCAAAAGAAACATTAAAATACCAGGATCATATGTGCAAGACATGTACTTGTTCAAATCAGAAATCAAAGTGTCTTTCCGCAGAACATGTAGAACAAGTTTCAGCCTTTCAAAATTCACATCAAAATAAGAATTAATGACCAGAAGGGTTTCCAGGAACATGATTTCATAGTTCCTAAAGAACTATTTCAAAACATGCACAAGTTTCTCAGATTTAGGACACAAATGATCAAGATCAGATTTAGAATAAGAAGGGCAGGCTTCAAAACAAAATCACAACAAAAATCGGTTTCAGCTCTAAGTGATTTTGTTTTCTGAAAATCACTAACCATAATCTCTTTCTAGACACGTGTGGGAGAAAAAAATCTTCAGTGATCATTTCATGACAAGAAAAACTCAGATCAAAACCATTATCCTTAAAACAAACAAAGGAATTACAAGATTTTCGAAAACAAAAATCTGGTTGTTGCAAAACAAGCTCATATGACTTTTCAGGATGATCAAAACCTTTGCTATGTTTCAAAAAAGGATCAAAACTCAAAACAAGATCATGATGGATGTCATTGCCATTTTGAAAACGTCTTTGATCAAAAAGTTCATCAGGTTCAAACACTTTATAAGAATTAAACATGTTTTCGAAAACAGAATCAGAAACACAAAATTCTTTTACTTTGTCAAAACCAAAATGTTTCACATCTTGAGAACTGATCTTAACAAACAATTCCGGCAGATAATTAATCAAATCAGATTCCTCACAGTGCTTTGTGAACAAATGAGTAGGAGCTGTGCCAGGATCAAAGCAAAGATGGTTCTCCATGTTGTTGGATGTTATGCTTGATGCTTCCACATCAAAGATTGGACCAAGTTCTTCTTCTTCATCAAAGATGGGAATTAGATCATCGTCCTTGGGTCTCCTACTGTCAAGCAGTGGTCCTTGATGTGGTACTCAAATGTCTCTTCCTCAAAATCTTGTGAAATTTGAACAAGACTACTCGGATGATCCGGTTCAAAACAGGTTAGTCCATTAGTTTCTTCATCATCAAACATAAAATCATATTTTGGAAAAAGAAGATCACATTCATCATCACAATTGATCAAACTTTCCAAAAGCTCTTCACCATATACATCAAAAATGGGTAAAAAATCTGAAAAATCTTTTAGCTCTTCAAGGTTGTTTTTAGAGTTACATTTGGGTTCTTCACTGGTGAATATTGATGGTTCAGCTACTGGTGCACGTGTGTTTGTGCTCTTCCTTTGAATCTTGTTGATGTCTTTAAGAATTTTCATCATCTTTTTCTCAAAGTTTTCACAGATCTCTTGGACATCAAATAGACGAAAAAACCTCTTTTGATCAGCTTCATCTCTAGATGGTTTAAACTGCTCTCGGCACCTCCTGTTTGGAATCTCCTGTGGTTTTCTTTGCCCTTCCTGCACAGTAACAAACCCATAAAAAGTATTCAACAAATTTTGAGATGAAGATTTAAAGATAGCTTGTTGTTAGGATTTTTCTTTGCTACTCTTCTTGTGAAATCCAAACATCTTAACCTGAAAATTCTCAACACAAAAGGTTAACACAGATAGAAATATTCTTCACACTCTCTAGTGTTTAGATCTCACCCACTTAAGTGTTTTCTCTCAGCTTTTAGTGGTCACTGAAGAGTCTCCTCTCAAAGTTCTAAGAGAACAAATCAAGTAACCCAATGGATTTCTCCAAGCACATAAGAGATGAACACAAGATAGAAAGATAAGAGAATTGTTTTTGATATCCGTATTAACCACTCCAAGGCAGGATTTCTCCTCAGCCAGCAGGATTTTTCTTCCACCACCTAGCCAAATAAATCATTTTTTTTCTTTTGATAGGTCTCTCTTTCTTTTTTAATCGATGAATGGCGATAGGTAAGGTAGTGGCCAGGATTTGAGTTAAAAAGAAGAAGAAGAAGTGTTTTAGAAACGGAAGATGAGAAGATAAAACGATAGTACCGGTTGAGTGGCTCTGATACCACATGATACGTCCTAGATTCAGACAAGATCACTCAATCGGACTAAGGGGATATGAACTCGCCAAAGGGAGAACTGGTGGATCGTATGGTGACACAAGAGGGGCAAAAAATCTCTTGATAATACAAGACTTTAGTTGTTGCTTGATATGACGCACAATTTCAACAAAAGAAGGGTTTCTAAACGTTGCTTGATATGAAGCACAAGTCCAACGAAATAGAGAATATTTACTTGGAGGAAACTCAACAAGAAACAAGAAGTGTTCTAAACAAAGAAAAAAAGAGATAAACTGAAATAAAAGGAGAAAACTCAATGATTTATTTCGTGGCTCTTAGGCCCTATTTATAAGATTAAAAGTTGTAGAAATCCAAAAAATAATGTGCTAAAAACAAAGCATAGAAAATAGAAACAAAGACTTGACTAAATAAAGTCTTTGACTAAAACTAGACTGTCTCTTGATATAGCCACGACCAGGACTTTGAAAAGTGAAGAATATGCTCCTGATATGGGCCAAGACATGTCCCTTTGAGGCCTAGTCGAAATCCATCTTTTCCCTTAGCCAATATTTTATCTGTTTCTCCATTTGGCCCAAACAAGTTTGTTTTTGAATATTTTCGAAAACCATCAAGCCAATGCTTTCTTGGACATTTAAATCATGAATAATCTCCTTTGTCAAGATTGAATTGGTCGTTCGTCCATCAGAAATAAGGTTAGCCATTTTCAGTTTATCGGGTGGTCGAACCAGCCCGGAAGATCGAACTAACTCGCTCAGCTCGTCCAAATGAGTGTCAATCCAGGTCATATCGTCTAGGATAGTGTGAGTCCAGGCCAGTTGAGTATTCAGCTCATCCAAGATAGTGTCAATTAGCTCATCCAGCTGCAAGGCAATGTCGGTCTAGATCACCTGAATGCGCACATGTCTGAATTTGCGGGAACTGTAGATCACCTAGTTTGTAAATGTCATAAATCCCACATCTGAACTCTGTTTGATCTGATTCTTCTTCAAGGAGCACCATTATTGAGTTGACAACATTCTCCAAGTGATTTAATGCATAGAAGCCTAGTGGTTTGGAATATATGAGTCAAACAATGAACACATATTTTTACTGCTTCCTATGATCAAGCCATGGATGTCTGTTTTGCTCGGTGTGCTATCCAAGGGCGTATCATTAATACCACTAGATACGTCCTAGATTCAGACATGATCACTTAAACGAATGGTGACAGAAGAGGGGCGGAAAGTCTCTTGATACTTCTAGACTTCATTTGTTGCTTGATATGACGCACAAGTCCAAGAAAAGAAGGGTTTCTAAACGTTGCTTGATATGACACACAAGTCCAACGAGATAGAGAATGTTTACTTGGAGGAAACTCAACAAGAAACGAGAAGTGTTCTAAACAAAGAACAAAGAGATAAACTCAAATAAAAGGAGAAAATTCAATGATTTATTACGTGGCTCTTAGGCCCTATTTATAGGATTACAAGTTGTAGAAATCCAATGAAGAATTTGCTAAAAACAAGGCATAGAAAATAGAAACACATAGTTGACTAAATAAAGTCTTTGACTAAAACTCGACTGTCTCTTGATATAGCTATGACCAGGATTTTGAAAAGTGAAGAATATGCTCTTGATATGGGCCAAGACATGTCCCTTTGAGGCCTAGTCGAAATCCATTTTTTCCCTTAGCCAATATTTTATCGGTTTCTCCATTTGGCGCAAACAAGTATGTTTTTGAATATTTTCGAAAACAATCAAACCCATTGCTTTCGTGGACATTTAAATCATGAATAATCTCCTTTGTCATAATTGAATTGGTCGTTGGTCCATCAGAAATAAGGTTAGCAATTTTCAGTTTCTCGGGTGGTCGAACCAGCTCGGAAGATCGAACTAGCTTGCTGAGCTCGTCAAAATGAGTCTCAATCCAGCTCAGCTCGTCCAGGATAGTGTCAGTCCAGCTCACTTGAGAATTCAAGTCATCCATGATAGTGGTAATTACCTCATACAGCTCCAAGGCAGTGTCGGTACAGCTCACTTGAATGCGCACATGTCTGAATTCGCGAGAACTGAAGATCACCTTATTTGTAAATGGCATATCTCCCACATCTTAACTCCGTTTGATCTAATTCTTCTTCAAGGAGCTCCATTATTTAGTCCATAATTCTCCAAGTGATTTAATGCGTAGAAGTCTCGTGTTTTGGAAGATATGAGTCAAACAATGAACATATATCTTTATTACTTCCCATGATCAAGCCATGCATGTCTGTTTTGCCCGGTGTGCTATCCAAGGGCGCATCACTCAGCCTCTTCTGAGCAGGAAACAAGTACCCTCTCTCAAAAATGGACCTCGTTGCAGCCGGAATTGGCAGATGATATGTTACATGACCCACAACGCCATCCAAGTCTTGTTGACTCCCATCCTCGAGAAGTTCCTTATTGTCCTCTTCAAAATGATCAGCATCTTTGAGATTCTCTAGTTGGCGATCCATGTTCTCGAGATCTTTTTGCCTAACACCCTCTCGGCATCTTTTCGTTTCTCGACCTCCTCGGCGCCTTCTCGTTCATCAACCATCTCAGAATTTTCATTAGGAACAGGATCCCTCTCGGGATCTACCACCGTCAAAGTGGGTACAGTCGCCGAAATCCAGTCTTCGCCAGCGACCAAATCATTCCGTGTCGACTCTCTCTGATCTGTGACAACCGGAGTCTCATTTACCACCTCCTGCACAGGAAGGTTCTCAGTAAATGTGTTGGCTTACAACGGAAAGGAAAGATCAACTCTCCCCATCTACAAGAACAAAAGAGATGTAGAGAGAGAAAGTAGAGAGAAGGCAGACAAAGTTTGGCAACAAGGCAAAATACATTACAAGTCCGGGTATTTATAGGAGCACTGGCTCAAAAAACGAGGAGGCACCATCATGAACAAAATGACCGTTTGTTTTCCAGCCTCCACTACGTAGTTTGCGACGAGTCGGATAACCAAAATATAGCAACAAAAGACGTTATATTACATAGATAAGGTAATTAAGTCCAACAACAACAACAACAACAACGCCATCAAGCCTTCTTCGGCTCAAAACCAAAAGAAAAAGAACGACAATATATTCTTCAACTGCTATTCCTCCATGAGATAACCCGGAGTAGCTCGCCGGACCGAGCGATGACGAGTAACCACGTCTTCGAGACTCATGAGGCTCGTATTCATGCCAAATTGATTCTCCACCGGCTGAGCGACTTGTGAAGGGGCCCTTATAGCTTCGGCAACATGAGATAAGGTCAACTCATTCGGACTGATCATGATAACATCCATTGCGACGAGAGCCTCTAGGAACCGAGCTTCATCCCGCTTAAGACCATCCATCCGCCAACGTAGGAATTTGGACACTTCTAGCGATGAGCTTCTCAAGGTTGGCTCTTTTTCCTTGCACTTGGGCCAAGAGCAGCCTCCTAGTATTAGCAATTTCATTGTTCCCGGAGGTACTCCTCGAAACACCCTAAACGGACCAAGCACTTGGACTGAACTTCACTTTCCACCGATGAAAAAATCTCATCGTGTTCGCGCTTCATGGTTTGATCTCAAACTTATGACGGTGGTAGAAAGAGACCTTTTTATATTCCAAGGCTTCAATCCACGTGTTTTCCCTCTCGGCCGATCCAATCGCCGTTGATCGGTTGCCTTCAAAAGCAACTAAATCGGCGGAGATTCTCTTGTTCTCGGTTGATAATTCCTTCACCCTATGCTTCAAATCTTCATTCTCTAACCAAGGACTAGAAATCAAATTGGCAGCCCTAGCCCCCCGCCGGCTTTCCCCCTGAGCGCAACTTTTTGGTAAAGAAGAATAAAATTTTACGGCAACGCCTTTACGAGTAACTTTTTGGTACAAACCCAGTCCACCATGTCACCTACAGCCGGCATTTCCATTGACGCCACCAGTTTAATTTGCCGAAGTAATTCCGGAAAAGCATCCATGTTGGTATGTCATGGTTTTTACCTGATTTTACCTATGATATATATACGGTTTTGAAGTCTTTATTATGCAACTTGTATGGTTATAGAGTCTTTACAGGTTCAGTACTCATTGGAAGCAATTGGAGCTTTTAGATCATTCTGGAGCATTGAAGAGTGGTCAGAAAAGGATTCAAAGTCAGAACAAAGAAATGCTAAGACCATTGATCGACGCCTCACCTTGAGTGTTCATGGACGGTCAACACTTCTGCCGAGTTACTTAAAATTTGAAGAAATCATGATTCTGCCTAGATGTTTCATTATTTGGAAGACAAGTCTCTGGCCGAGTTTTAGGCCATTTATTAGGTTATTTAGCTGTTTTTCAAGATACCACTTTTTACACGACTATTTTGATACTTGCAACCTTGACGGCTACCTTTGGAGAGAGAGATCGATATCGAGAATAAGATCCGAACTCCCTTGTTTCATTAGTGTTATTCTTATTGCAATTTATCTATATATTCATCATGTTTATTTCAATCAGGTCTGAGTAGTATATTATTAGATTTAGGGTTCTTCTTGACTAGTTAAGGACTTACTAATGTTATGCAATTTTTAGGGTTATTCTAATTAGTTATTTGTTTAAGTTGATCTTAATGCTAAGTTGAATTTGATCACTTCAACCTTAGATTATAGGATGTTGTGGCACACGCGAGAGCTTTTCTATACTCTGAAACATATCTTAAACAGTATAAAACCCTAGTAACAAACGAAAGTTGAACTAGAGAATTAGAGAACATATCAAACACATGAATCGTTCCTGTTAAAAATTAGTGTCGATTGATGCCATGCAGTGGCCGTCGATTGACACTCCCTTAAGACTCATGATAGTGACTTATCTAAACCCTAAGTTTGAGTTCAGAGCAAGAGCTTCATTAAAACCCTTAACATTTCTATTAGTTTGCATTGCCTAATCTACCTGAGAGTTCCCCTAAGTCTAAACATTCTTAATAATCTTCACAAACAACCAATCCTTGATTCACTATTCATAAATCTACACTTTCATCTAGCTTTATTTCGAAACAACAAATCTATTGTGTGATCTTGGAGTCTCCGTGGATACGATCCCTAAGTACTACACTGAACCTCTTAGTTGAGAGAGTAAAATTAGCTTATATGGTTAATTAGATAGTAATAAAAGCTACCACAAATTTGGCGCCGTTGCTGGGGACTCTTTCTTATTGCCATTAGATCTAGTTTAAAATGTAGTTTAAAGTTTTATTTTACTGTTGCTAACCTATTATTTTCTTATCCATGATGACACATGTACTTTTTTAAGAGAATATGGACTCTAGACGTCAAGCGTCGATCAACGGAAATCCTTCAACATCGATTGACATTCGTCCAACAACGTCGGGCGACACTATGCTACTACTATCGATCGATGCCGATCAACCGGAAGCAGGGAAGTCCGCCTATTCTGAATTCATTAATGAGAAAGTTGTTTTGAAGATCTAAATGATCATGAACGTAACTATTGGGGCCAACAAACCAGCAGCTCGGCCAGAGTCCCACCAAACTGTCCATAGCAACCAGTGTAGAGATTCCAGCGACAAAGGTTCAGTCCAGGGAGAATATCTCAACAAAAAGAACGAATTTTGGAGAAAAACTAATTTTAAAAGATGGCTTACTCATAAAGGAAGCACTGAGGCTTGGAAATTCAATAAAAGATTTAGGGACTCAGAAGTTATGGATTTTTCAATATGGAGGTTTTGCAGCCCATCCAGTTGCGAGTACTCGACTTTGGAAGAGGATTCAAGCCCAATGAAAAGGAGGCCTGACCCAAAAACTATCATAGAAGTCAATATGGAGTTCTAAGCTTTCCATAATCCCAATATCACGAGATTTGGTCACAGAAATTAGGATTTATGCTCATTTTCCCAAAACCGGCCAAACCGAGCAGATTATGGAAAGATTGGATAATCTTTCGGTTTGATCATCTACCACCCAATCAATTCCGACCAGAAGATATTCTGATCAAACCAAGAGTTCCAGAAGACCATCCCAACCATTCAGAAGAGGGAGACACGTCCGTTCCATGCACCAGCAACCATAGGATCAGGAGGATCAACATTAACTCCAACTTACCTTATTTTGAGTTTCTTGCAATAAATCTCCAACAGCTCCTTTTTTTCAAATGAGGCACGGCTTCAGCATATTCCAGAGCATAAAGAGGATTCCAAGGAAGCTCAAATACCCCCTCAAACCGTCCAGATACAAGGAGAAGACCATCTACATTAACTTTGCCAAGATACTCATCATAAAGTCTCCAACGGCTAGTTTCTTGGAGCCATCAAAGCTTTGCTTCCAAGACTTGATTTCGAGTTTAATTTGTTTCCTTAGTCATTTTAGACTGTTAGAAGAGTCCTAGGTCGAGCCTATATAAGCTCATTTCGTTTGTCCATTGTAAACACACCATCTTTGAAGTAATAAGAATTTTCCAGTTTTCTAGTTTTCTAGTTCTCTAGTTTTCTTAAAACTATTGTCTTAAGTCTTTAGAGTTTCTGAGAATCAGATCCAAAGCACCATGACTTATCAATTCTCCCTCCCATAGTGTCTTGTGGCGTTCTCAATCCATCCTCACTTCCATTCCATTCGTTTGCCAAGCTTGAGAGTGATACACATCCAGCAAGCAAAGCACTATCTCAATCCATATCGATCATCAACTGATTAGGCTGAGAGTGTTACACGACTAGCAGCCTAATTCCATCCTATCCTTTCTGTTTTTTAGTCTTATTTTATCATTCATAAACATCTCATTTCATTTCTTGCATTTGTTTTCAGATTTACAACAAGGATTCCAGCAATATCGATCTTTTGACCACAACTAGGTTGAACTGATTGGAACATCAGTAGATCATTTGTACGACCCCCATTCTGGGCTGTAACAGTAACATAGCAAGCCAAATCATTAATAAACAGTGGACTGAAATCCCTGACAAAAATACTAAATCTCAGCAAAATGAGATTAAAAATATATTACCATTGCTTGAATACTTAAACCCCAGCAGAACCTACTCCAATAGGTCCGCTATCAGATTATCAGACAACCATACAGGAAACTCTGATCTTAACGCTGAATACATTTCCTACATAAGTAAGAAATCGTTCAGTGGGTTTCCCTCTGAATATCCGAACGATCACATCGAACTTCTAGAAGACATGGTGTCTGACGACTTCAGCCGTTGCAAGCTTTTTCCTTTTTCCCTTTTAGGGGAAGCCAGGAGGTGGCTAAACCTTCTACCACCAGGATCCCTTACTTGCTGAAAAGATATCCGAAATGCTTTCCTTAATCACTTCTTCAACGAAGAAAGATATTGTGAAGCGAGGAAAGAAATTTCGACATTCCTTCAAGGTGACAGCCAATCTTTTAAACATGCTTGGGCAAGGTTCAAAGACCACCAGTTCGCATGCCCACACCATGGTTGGTCTGAACCTCAACTCATCAAGACCTTTTATCGAGGACTAAACCAAGACTATAAACCTACCCTGGATACAGCCAGCAAGGGGAACTTTGGTACTCGAAATCTTCAAGACGCTAAAAGGCTGATTGAAAATATAGTCTTAGGTAAAGCCTTTGAGAGGAAGGATACCAAGGGGAAGGAAACATCAACATCCACAGAAGAGAAGCACCTTGTCCAAGTTAAAAAGACTATGGCTCCAATAGCGGCTCTCCAAGGTAAACACGCTCAGTCTGAGCAAAATGATGAGAAAGATGATATTTCTGTCGGGAGCGAAAGATGAGTTGAATCACGGATGTGATAATTTCAAGCGATCAGCGATTTGGGGAAAACATTGGTAGTTTCTCAAGCAACTACAACGTAACTGTGAAAGAATGTAAAAAAAATTCTAAATCAAGAATGGATCAGTATTCACAAGAAACCGTAGGGAAGCTGCCGACCTCGACAAAAAATTGAACTTAATATACTTGGAGATGAAAGAGAAATCCAGAACTCTGAGTGAACAAATTAAGAGGATCGACAACCAAGTTGAAAATAACGCTCTGTCTATCAGAAGAGAAGAAGGTGTCCTACATGGTATGACAGATACCAACCCTAGGAGTAATGTCCATGTTGTAGCCCTACGAAGTGGAAAACTATTAACTCCCAACGCAAAAGAAAGCATCGCCATTGATGAATTCACTAAAATTACGCAGGATGAGAAAGAAATTACACCCCGTTCATATTGACATTGACAAGTATAGTCCTGAAATTCTTCCAAAAATAGGAATTTCAGACCATGCTGACAATCTAGAGGAAATGCCAGCAAACTCGAAAGAGACGGAAATAGAGGATCACGATACCTCGATCGACAACCTGCACCTAGAATCGATCGACAGCCCCAAGAAACCGTCTATCAACATCCAACACCGAGAATCGATCGACACGTAACCCCCAATCCAAGATTAGCCGAACCAGTAAAAACTTGTGTTTACCGGCAAAGATCCCTTTTCTCTGTAATAATGCGAAAGCGAAAAAGCAGTTGGATCATGCAGTATGCAAGAAGGCTTTTGACAAAATAATTCTCGAGATGCCACTTAGCGATGCATTACATGTATCATCTGCAATCAAAAAATATGTGAAAGAGGCAGTATCATGAGGATTTGGTGAAAAAGAACATAGCATAATGATGGTCTCCGAGGAAGTGAGTGCGATTATTCAAGGAGATACTCCAGCTAAACTTCTTGAACTGGTAGCTTTTTCTTAGATTGCACCATCCACAATGAGAGATTCCAAAGATCACTATGTGGTTTAGGCTATAGTGTAAACTTGATGCCTTACTCGGTTGCAATTGTCCTCCGGCTAACTCAGTTCCAGTCTACAGGGATCACTCTCGGTTTAGCCGATAGATCCAATAGGATTATAGAAGTTGTACCTTGAAGATGTGACCACCGCATTAACGACTGTCTTATACCTACAGACTTCGTTGTGCTGCGGTACGAGCAAGAACCGAAAAACCCCTAATTTTAGGAAGACCATTTCAGGCTACGACCGGAGCGATCATTGACGTCATAGAAAGACGCATATGTCTCTATCTAGGTGATCTACCGATGGTTTTGACATGGAAAAGATAATCAAGAAACCCTTGATCCACGGTCAAGCCTACTATATAGATCATCTTTCTGAAGTGGATGAAGAGTCATTTACCGATATGTGTTCTAATGACCCTTTTGATAGAGCAATCACATCTCCAGAAAGAGAAATCTTCACGTTGGATGATCGAGGTAAAGAATATACAGGATTGATGGATGTCGCCAAAGAAGTTATGCACGTTGATGTTGAAGAAATCGATATATCGACATACAAAACCTACCATCGATCGATAGCTTTCAATAACCGGAGACTGGAGTAAGGAGAAACCACCCAAGTTTGAGCTTAAACCGCTCCCAACTGAACTTAAATTTGCTTTTCTTTATGAGAACTCCTACCCCGTTATCTTCAACGCCAACCTGAATAGCAGAGAGCAAGCACTTCTGCTCAACAAGTTGCGAAAACATCACAAGGCTATCGATATTCTTTAGATGACATTCCAGGGATTTTCCCCAAATTTATGCATGCATAGGATACACCAGGATGATGGATCAAAATCATTTATTGAACATTAGAGTCGGTTAAATCCCAATCTGAACGAAGTAGTCAGAAAGGAAGTCATGAACCTTTTGGAAACAGGCGTTATCTACCCTATATCAGATACTTACTGGGTCAGGCCAGTTCATTTTGTCCCAAAGATAAAGATGAATTGATCCCGATGAAGACTGTGACCGGACACAGAATGTGTATCGATTACAGAAAGCTTAATGCTGCCACATGAGAGGATCACTTTCCTCTCCCCTTTATCAAACACATGTTAGAGAGACTCGCATGCCACCAATACTATTGCTTTCTCGATGGGTATTTAGGAATTTTCCAAATTCTTATTCATCCTGACGATAAAGAAAAGACCACCTTCACCTGTCCTTATGGAACGTTTGCATACTGCAAAATGCCTTTTGGACAATGTAATGCTCCTGCAACATTCCAGAGGTGCACGATGTCTATATTTACTGACATGATCGAGGACTTCATGGAAGTTTTCATGGACGACTTCTCGGTTTACGGCCCAGATTTCAAAACATGCCTAGAAAACCTATCTAAGGTGTTGGCAAGATGTGAAGAAAAGAATCTAGTCCTAAACTAGGAAAAGTGTCATTTCATGGTAAATAGTGGAATCGTTTTCGGACACAAAATCCCAGCTGCCGGTATTGAGGTGAAAAAGCCAAATATGAAGTAATGACAGGTTTACCACCTCCCACCAACGTGAAGGACGTCAGACGCTTATTATGACACGCTGGATTTTATAGAAGATTCATAAAAGATTTTAGCATGATAGCTTGACCTCTCACAACGCTCCTATGTATAGAAGTGAAATTCGACTTCACACCCGAGTGTCTGACAGTTTTTAAAAAAATCAAATCAGCCCTCGTATATGCTCCGATTGTGCAAGCATCAGATTGGAGTTTATAGTTCTAAATTATTCGACACCAACGATTTGGCTGTGTGCGCTGTACGCGGACATAAAAAGGACAAGAAGCTGCATGATATATACTATGCTAGTAGGACTCTCGAGGATGCACAACGCAATTACACGACAACATAAAAGAACTACTAGCTGTGGTGTTCGCCTTGGAAATTTTTTTCTCTTATCTAGTCGGTTCAAAAGTGGTCGCCCATACTGACCAAGCCGCCCTAAAATACTTAATGAACAAAAAGGATGCCAAAACTAGGCTTATTAGAATGGATTCTCCTCTTATATAAATTCGACATAGAAGTCAAAGATAATAAAGGAGTCGAAAACGGAGTCGCAGATCACTTGTCTCGAATCAGAGTCGAAGACAACGTCCCTATCGACGATTTCCTACCTATAGAAAGCATCTACCACGCAGAATCAACTTTCGTTGGTCATGTGCGTTCAACGGATGAGGAAGAATCGATCGACATCTGTAAAGAACCGTCGATTGATGGTCGTCACGAAAAGCACGACGAGATGACCATTCCGCACGAAGTAATTGTCGGATGCGATCCTTCGACAACGAACAATGATTCTCTTGGAGGTAGAAGTTCAAGTTGGGGGGGGGGTTGTGCTATGAAAACCTTTGATAAACCTTGGTACGCAAATATAGTGAACTATCTTGCAGCTGATGTAGAACAAGAACTATTTAAAGGATACCACAAAAAAAAAAAATCTGAGAGAAATCCGGAGATATCACTGGGACGAACCCTACCTTTACAAACATTTTTCTGATGGCATATACAGACGATGCGTAGCACAAAGCGAAGGCACATATATTATGTATCTTTGTCACGTATCCGAATATGCTGGGCATTTCGCCAGTTTTAAGACACTGTCAAAAATTCTACAAGCAGGTTTTTGGTGACCAACCATGTTTCGTGATGCTCAAGCATACGTTACAAAGTGCGACCCCTGTGAAAGGAGAGGAAAAATCAGCAATAGACACGAAATGGAGCAGAATTTTATACTTAAGTGGAAGTGTTTGATTTCTAGGGCATCGACTTATGGGCCCTTTCCCCTCTTCGCACGGAAAAAATACATATTAGTCGCTGTAGACTACGTATCCAAATAAGTTGAAGCAATAGCCACTCCAAAAAATGACGCTGCAGTAGTTGTGAAACTTTTCAAGCCGTATCCCTCTTGTTCCCTGTTCGCGTCCCTGACTCTACCTCCAGCGCTGGTCCGGTCCCCTCTTTCCTCTCGGCAGATGTTTCGCCCTCCTCCCGCGCTCTGGCTTCCCCCGCGTCGGCCCCCTTTCTCCTCTCCGCCTCGCGGCCCAGTTCCCCGTCTCCCCCCCCCCATCCCGACCTCTGTCGCCACGCCGTTACTGCTCCCCCTCCCGCCTGTCACCCTTGGGTCTTCCCGTCGCGTTTCCCGCCCCTGCCCCCGTTCCCTTCTCTCTGGCACGCCTGCCCTCTCCCCCCTGCCGCTCGCGCCCCCGCCGCCTGGGCCCCTCCCCCCCCCCTTTTGCTGCGTCCCCCGCCGGTCGGGCCGCACTTCTTCTTCCCTGCTGCCCTGGCTGCTTCGGTCTCCCGCCTCCTCGCCCTTTTTTCGGCGTTGTCCCGGCGCGCCCCCCGCCTCTCCTGCCCCCCGCCACCTCTTTCTTCGGCCTCTTTGCCCCTCCTGCCCCGTCTCTTGCCCCCTCTCGGTCCAGCCTCATGGAACAATAGTCGACGCACCTCAACACAATACAAAAAGAGAAAAAAACAAAGCGTGCCAATTAGTCGTAGACACCCGTTGCTAGCTACAAACAAATAAAGCAAAAAAAACAGACACATATAACATAGACAAGATCATCCCTAAAAACTTAAGAAAAGCTTCCAATAAGTGTGCCGTCTTTGCCCATGGCCTCCAGACTTGTCTATGCACGTCGTCAAAACAAGCAAAACAGTCCCATAATCTACCTTTATCTTATTACACCCAAGACGCACTCTATACAGCTAGAACCTTACGATTCTAACAAGCTGGGGGCTAACTGTTGAGGTCAAAATCGGTCACGATAGAATCAACGTCAGAAACTTCCCGAGAAATGCACCCTTTGTGAAAAAGAGATAATATCTCAGAGAAAGGGGAACGGGAAAAAATCAAGGTCAAGTCTCGGCTGACCACGAGGGAATGGTCTGCATAAATGAGCCATCAGGAAGGGTTTATCCAAAGACCTTGGGTAAACGTATCCACAAACGGCAATACAACGAAACAACTAGAAGACTCGATCATCCAAATTTCTCCTTTCTTCATCTCCATGCCCTCCTCAAATTACCTTGGAACGTGGTTCTCATCCAAACTGGTCATGAATGCACAATGCTCCATAGGAAATTCAGAAAAAGAGCATACTGCTTGAGTTGGATGAGCTACGGCTTGAGCATTATAGTAAATTCTAGGGTTAACCCAATTGGATGGAGGACGTCTCACTCATGTACTCCTTCTTAATTCTGGTTGCACCACAGTTTCCACTTCCTTTTGAACCTCTGCTGATTCATCATTGGCTCTAGTGGCTTCTTCCTCTGCCACATCTTCATCATGACTCCCTGAATTTTCTCCTTCATGAACTTCTTCTTCATGGTAATTCCCCCCCCCCTCATGATCAAGCTGAGGTGTTTCAACATCATCTTCAGCTTCTGGAGATGCGTCACTTCCATAGCTTCGATCCTGGATAAGTGTGTGAACCGAAATTCGCCCCCGTCTATTTCCGTAATCGTAGGAAAGTCTTAAAATTGTAACTTTACCTGAGGTCCCTGATTCTCTCCGAGAGCTAACGACAAGTGACCAAATAATGAGGAAAATACAAAAAAAATGACAAAACAAATTAATAAAAAAAGTAGATCTTATTTGGAATCCGCATAAGGGCATTGTGATCATTACAAAAGATAATAAAAGATTCGGCATCAAGAGCTGTCAGCGAGTTACCTAGTTATAGCAACCTAATACCTTAAACCTGGTTGAGTCGCAACTCAATAACAAAAAAGGAAAAAGATACGGAAAGAGGTTTTGATTGATTTCGGACTGAACATTATAAAAGGCTGTCTACATAGCCCTTTCTAGGATCAAGCAGAACGTATTTCAATTGAAAGAGTGCAACAAGAGATCGAACTCCCTGTGCGAGTTCATCTAGTAATCGAGTTCTAGTCATAGAAACAGAAGACGTCGAGAATAACGCCTAAAGTTTCTAACTGCAGAGCGTTCTAGGACTCCAAAATCTGTCCCCCTCGTCGTTAACCTCGACCTCTCTTATATACTCCTTCTTGAGCGGATTTCTCTTTCCTTTTCCGCCCCGAGTTGAGTTTATCGCTTTGCGGAAATGTTCCAATCCTTCTCGATCTTCATGATTATCCATGGAAACTTAACTATCTTCCGAACTTGATATTTCTCTTCTCCTGCGAATAAAAGATAATCTGTCATAGTACCATTGGGCTCGATTTCGTATAAAATTTTAAGTGGGCTTTTTAGCCGTATTTTAGACACTTTCGGGCCATTTTTGACTTAAACATTTTTTCAATTTACTCTCTAGAGTACCTTTGATATGACGTCGAATTTTATAAAAAAGGTTCAAATTACTCGTATAGTTGAGACAACTAAGGTGTTAAGTTAATTGTCGTCGTTTTATACGATCGATTTGAAATTGCACGAGAAAATAAGTCTTTACGGTTTTTATCGTAAGTTTCAATGGTACATCCGATCGAGATGAAACAAGAGACGTTTCGATCCAAAATCCTAAGGATAACACAAAGAAAGAGCTAATGTGTGAGTAAGATGCCCAAGAGGGCGAGTAGGAGCATCCCAAGGAGTTTGGGAGAGTCTTACTTCTTTTATCGTAAAATCTCAAGGGAAACTAAGATTGAGACGAAACAAAAAAAATGTTTTAGTCAAAATTCAAAGAAGAACACAATGGACGATCTAATCGGTACTGGTCCAACTCGCTATCAGACGTGTTGGATGGAGCAAGTCCAACTTGTTTTTATCGTAAAATCTCAACCGAAACTCCGATTGAGATGAAATGAAAACTGTTTCGATCAAGATTCAAGAGAGAAACTAAAGGTGAACTAATAGAGAATGGTAAAACTTGCCATCAGGCGAGTTGGATATGTTCATCCTCAACTCGCTTGTTGGCGAGTTGGACATAGCTAGTCCAACTCGCCATCAGACGTGTTGGATGTGTGCATCCAACTTGCCTGATGGCGAGCTGTATGTGGCCGGTCCAACCTCCGTTAAGCGGAGTTGGTTTGGTTGTTTTGACGATCGGGAGTTGTTTGTTCGAGAGACTGTCTGATCTTTTCTGAGAAACTCGTGTTTCAATACTTTTTACGACTTTCATGTTTACCACACTTTTAGTTCCTTTTTTATACAATAAAGGTTTCTCGGAAGACTTCATCACAAAATTCGTCATTTTCGCAAAAAACCTTATGCAAGAACGTCTTTTCTGATCATTTCATCTTTGGACAGAATTTATGTTGTTCCTTGTCCGGGATGATATATACAATGTTTGCTCTTGTATCCTTGTACAAATAGGTTTGTCCTATGCCGTATAGTTTCTCTGACATTTTTAGCTTATATTTCCTTAAGGCACAATTTCTCGGAAGATTTTTGCCAGTTATTTTGCCATGATTGTCTTTGACACTAACAGTTAGCCCCCAACTCATAAGATATTATGTGTAATTTCTTGCGAGGTAGTGATTGGTGTGTTAAGTGGAATCAATGGCTAAAAGGTCCGTTGTTGAAACCATTTTTTGGGTTTGGGCTGCACATTATGAAGGTTGTCTATGTACTCTTTATGAAGGGATCAAGCCTTTCATAGTTCGTTCTGGAGTAAAGGTTCTTACGACGTGTTTCCAGAGACACCTTTACAATTTAGTTGTGTGTCGTGTAGAGATTATCGAGCATGTTTCTATCGATGGCATTTTGTATTCGACCTTTGTTGGCCTTCAGACTAGCCTTGGAGGCTGTTTGCTTTAGCCATGCGTGGTCGTATCTGTGTTTTCGGGACGTGCAACGTGTGGCTTTGAATACGTGCCTATTTAAGGATTAAAAATGAATTTTATTTTCGGTTGTAAGAGCGTATGAGTATTCGTGCGAAAGTAGAGGGAAAATTATGAGTTGTCATCACCTATCTAACTCTGGGTGAACTGCTATATTTGTGTTCTGCTTCGAGATTTTTCCACAGAACTTATTTTCACGGGATTTCTAAGGACGTTTAAATATTAGCCAAGAGACATGTTTTTGGATCTCGTATGGGGTTGTTGATACTATGTCGAGAGATGTTATAGAACAGTGTGCTGTGTGTTTAGGGTAAGACCTAGGTGTAATAAGAGTTTTAGGGGGTGAGATGACTAGTTTGGCTTACGTTTCATGTATCGTTTTCGACCTGATTCTGTACCGATTTAAAGTCTGCGATAGGTTCTCGGCTTATACGACTTGTATAATAGGAACTGAGCATCTCTCCGGAGACAATTTTAGAGTCGCCTGGAAGTGCTGACCAATAGTGTGGATTTCTTTTATATCGCTATTATCCTTGTATCGGATGTATGAGAGTTATCTTTATGAGATTGCTTGGTCTGTTTAGGACGTTGAGAGTTTGTTGTGATCAGCAACAAACTTATTGGTAGATATTACCGTTTTTGAGTTTTAGCGAAGGATACTTGTTTAAGAAGGTGTTTAGTGACTTTTTGGGTTTTTTGAGACAATGGTTCCATTAGGAAAGTTTTGACAAAAAACAGTTCTTCGAGCGTTAGCGAAATCTCGCTGTGTCGAAGGTTGGGTTTCTCTTTCGTATGCCGAATTTCATGCTTGAAATGTTTGCCGGCTTGATGATTTGTGGTATCGCAAAGGTTTTGTTTTAACCTTACAGCAGCGAAACGTTTTGGTTTGTTTGTGGATGTCTGCAGCCAAAGGTGTTGTTTCTGTTTGGACGTTGAAGTGTTTGATTTGTTATTAAGAAAATTAGGACCTAGGGGTCACGTAAATCTGTCCCTGGGAATATGCGACTTCCTTCACTGTAATTTGTGAAGAGTTGGCCCCGAGTTTTATTGGGTGTGTAGATAAGGATGTTTCGTATAGCTGTAGGAGCTTTGTTACGGATTTTTCCTTATCTGTCATATTTTAAGTGCAAAACATTGTGGGCTTAAAGTGAATCGTGGAACATATTAAACTTGGTTGGTTCAAGTTTTATGTTAATCGTTTGGTGGTTACTACTAAGTTTGGATATTAAGAATTTATCGTATGATTTTTCCGATTCTGGGTTATGCCAAAATTATTTGCATAATCGTCACTTAGGAATTTTAGACAAATCGTGGATTGTCGTTTGGCATCAAGTAATTGGATGGAGAAATGGTCGCTAAATTTTTTTGGCTTGGCGTGAAGAATGTGTTCAACCGCATAGCGAGGACGTTGCTGGTGAATGATTAGAAGATGGCACTTTCGTATTAACATTAAGGTCATGTTAGTTTAGAATTTTCCTAAAGGGGATGCCGAATTCTGGTTCGGATTTTTATTGGAAGGTGTAACTGGCCGAAAGCCAAAGAGCGTGTGTTGAGACTGATGGGCCGAGTCGGAGTTTTCCGTGTTAAGATTTTCTACTTTAGGTATCAGTTATATGATGAATGTTTTGTACAATGTTTTCTTTAGTCGTACAAAAAATGTTTTGTTTTTGACTGATGAAGACAAAGCCTAACAGGCTTGATAAAGAACCTGTGCGGGATGATTGCCTGCTCGGATGTGACCGAGGGAAATGAAAGGCAGAAACCAGCAAACCACATGGCTAAAGAATGAGATCTTTAAGATCGTAGTGCGGAGAGATAAAGTTTAGTTTTTTCGTTGAGAAACGAGTTATACGAAATTTTTTTTAGCTATACGCAAATTGTCCAAAACACTTCTTCGTAAGATTTGTTACGTATGTTTTCGAAATATTTTGTCAAATTACTTGGTGTTGCTATACGAAGGATGTCTTCCGTTAGATTTACGAGAAGGGATTAGAATAGAAGTAAACAGAGCATTTTGATTTTAGTTTTGGGCTTTTTAAACCCAAATTTTGTCGGTTTGGTGTTCTAAACCAATTAGAAATAGGATTGGGTTTTGGTTTACCTTAACCACTTTGGTTTTAGGCTTAGGGTTTTAGTTTTAGGCATTATAAACTCAAGCACAATGTTTTGTATCTTCAACAATTCTTTTATACAATAACCTTATTTTTGGTGCAAACCAGTCTTGGGACGACATTGTCTCCTTTGTTCACAAGTTGTGAATGTGTTCTATATCACGCTAGAAGAGTTAAACCTTCTCTGATTCCATCCTAAAATAGCAATCATGATGCCTTGCGTCTGAGGAGTAGCATAAACAACCTCTAAGGATGAGATTAAATCTTTGTTGTTGTAGATAGATTCTCGAAAATGGCTCATTTCATACCTGGTGATCAAAATGATAATGCTGTGATTGTTTCTAACTTGTTCTTTAAACAAGTGGTACGCTTGGATGGAATGCCTAAAACCATTGTCTCTGATAGGAATTCTAAGTTCCTAAGTTATTTATGGAACTAAAATCATATTCTCTACTACTTTCCTTCCACAAACTAAAGTAGTTAACAGGACAATGTCTACTTTCTTACGTATTATTTTTAAAAAGATCCTTAAATATTGGGAAGATTGTTTACCACATGTAGAGTTTGCATACAACCATTCTGTTCATGGAACTACTAAGTTCTCTCCTTTCTAGATTGTGTATGGATTTCATCCTTTAATTCCCCTTGACTTGTTGCCAATACCCCTTAGTGAACAAGCTAATCTTGATGGATTAGCCAATCCCGAGTATGTTGTATCTTTGCATGAACAGGTGAAGAAGAACACTGAGGAAAGGACGAAGGAATATGAGAAGTATGCTATAAGGTTTGGCGTGAACTTGTGCTGGAACCAGGAGATTTGGTGGGGGTTCACTTAAGGAAAAAGAGGTACCCTGCTAAAATAAAATTGAAACTCATGTCAAGAACAAATGGGCCTTTCTGTGTGCTTAAACGCATAAATAACAATTCTTACAATATTGATCTCCAAGTTAAGTACACAATGAGTTCTACCTTCAATGTTGCTGACTTGATTGCTTATTTTGCAGATGATCCATATTTGAGGACAAATCATTTCAAAGGAGGAGGGGATGATGTAACCGAGCTTGAACCAGCAGCTGTCTTGGAGCAGAATGAGCTGAACCAGCTCAGTGATACTACTGAAGAGGAGAAAAATGAGCTGACCCAGTTGAGTGACACTGATGGGGAACAATATGAGCTGAACAGTCCAAGCAAGATGGAACTAGCTTCAACTGATGGAAATCGGCCCAAACTTACTAAAGGAACATATGCATCTTTTCAGCCCAAAGTGATGCAATTTCAAACCAAAACCTTGATGGGTCAGGAACTCTTTTCTCAACCTAATCCAAAGGCCCATTCTGCCTTTCTATGGGGAAACACATTGTTGGATCTTTTTCACACAGGAGGTTCATCATGATCAAGTTCAACTCAAACTCCAAAGAAAAGAGGGAAAAGACAAGTCAAAAGCACTTACTAACTAGGAAACAGAAAGTATTCGCCTCTCCTACAAACAGACCAGCTTACATAACCAGTCCAGATGAAACCAAAGAACTTCAAAGAAAAGTTGATGAGTTGATGATGCATAAAGGACACATCAGAGAGAGCATGAGTCCATGTGCTATTCTAGTACTCGCGAAGCCTAAAAAGGATGGAAGCTTGCGCATGTGTGTAGACTGCAGAGCCATCAACAACATCACTGTAAAGTACAAACATCATATCCCTAGACTTGATGATATGTTAGACGAGCTACATCGCTCTTTTGTGTTTTCAAAAGTTGATTTGAAAAGTGGCTAACATCAGATTAGGATGAAAGAAGGAGATGAGTGGAAAATTGTCTTTAAAACAAAACATGGTTTGTATGAGTGGCTTGTGATGCCATTTGGGTTAATCAACACACCTAGTACTTTTAGGAGGTTGATGAACCGTGTTCTTAGAGATTTTATAGGACATTTTGTGGTTGTGTATGTTGGAATAAAGAAGGAAGAACCAAAGACAAGCTGAGGAAGATGGTTGGATTTGCACTAAGTATGCACATGAATTGTCATACCGTTTAAAGTCAGAGTCAACCTCAATCTGCCCAAAGAAGACTTGTGAAAATTTTGGGTCAAATCACTCTGTGTAAAGTCCGGGTAAAGATAATAAGTGTGCAAAGATTGTGCAAAAGATTATCTTGACCAAACTGGAGATGTACAAAACCCGGTTCAGCCTATGATTTATGAAAACAAGTATGTGCAAAGTTCGGGTCTCCCACTAAAATCCCTTGAAGTCCTTAGAGCTGTTGAAGAGTGTGGAACATCTTTTCAGGTCGTGCCAAAGAGATGTCACATGTTGGGCATAAGGAACAGAGCTGTTAGGAGTTGTCACTATCACATCGGAAGATCACTTTCATATAAGCCATCCAATTCAAATCAATTCAAATTCTCCCATCTCAGCCATCCATTACAAACCTGCCTTGGACAGAAGAACAGAGGTCACCACCAGCAAGCTGGACGTGCCTCTTGTCCTCTTCCTCTTTTACCTTTATTTCTTGTAATTGGAGCCCTCCTTTGTACACAAATTTGACCTTAAGTGAGAAGTTAAGTCTCTCCTTCACTATTCTGGTTACTTTATACTCTCATACACTCTTATTCTCTGGTTATCACTCCCACACAAGCTCATACTCAACCATTCTCCCAAACACTCTCATTCTCTCATAATCTCTATACTATCAACTATTGTCATTCTTGGTTACTCTGAATCTCTACCACTCATTCTATGTTTTCACTCACCCAAGCACTTCATTCTAATAATCCTCACCTCATTAACTCTATATTCTCCCATGGTATCAGAGCTACAAGTGTTGAGTTGAGGAGTTGAAATTAAAAAAAAATAGACTTAGAAGAGGCTTACATGAAGAAATGAAGAGAAGAGAAGCTTGTGCAAAAATAAGGCGAGTGGTACGAACGGTACGGTCTGTACGGACGATACGGTCGACCGTAAGGACCACTTGACCAAGACTACTTTGGGTTCGACCTTTAGCCTCATTTTAAGGTTGTGCAAAAATAGGGCAATGTGTACGGACAAGCCTTGGTCTGTACAACATTGTTACCATGGTGAAGAAGGTAAACCAAACCACTTACCAAGGAGTGGTCGAAGACTCTACCTAGAAGAGAATTTTTGGTTGTGGACCGTTAATGGATAAGGTTTGTTCCTGGCGTGCCAGCAAGAGAAAGCTGTAAAGGGAAAAGCATCTGGTCAAGATGCTCTTGGCATCAAGTGTGTGAGCAACCTAAGCCACTCGTTTCAAACCGGACACTCCTCCCCTCTTGACTAAACATGCTTGGTCATCATTTCCATTAGGAAATTCCCTTATATCTTCTTCTATAAATGATAGACTCTCTCTATTGAATAAATCATACGATTCAGTTCTTATTATCTCTGATTCTTGGTGTTCATCATGATTCTCACTTAACGTTCTCACAAATCTCTCTCTATTCTCTGCATCTACTCGATCTATTCTATTTGTTTCCAAACATTTTACGGTATCAGAGACAGGTTGCTCTTTCTCTGGATTCTAAACTCGTAAATTCTTCAGATTCATTCAAGATCCAAGCTTTCTAGATCCGTTTGATTCAAGAATTAAAGATGGAAGGAAACAAAACCTTGGAGGTTCCGGTTACTTTGAAAAGTAGTGGAATCTACCTTTGTGGTCAAGACTCGTGAAGACTGCAGTTGGGAGCAAGGGTTTATGGAATTACATCTCTCATGGAGTTCCAAAGCCAATCCAAAGAAGGAGGAAGCGAACAGGAGCTAGCTTTGGTCGATCAAGAGAAGTGGGTGCATGATGATATGATGGTGTTACCTGTCATACAAGGGTCTCTGGAAGATTCAATCTTGGAGGCTAATAGCTACTATGAGACGCCAAAAGACTTGTGGGAGACTCTCAAAAAGGTCTATGGGAACACATCCAATCGGAGCCATGTGTTTGAACTGAAGAGAGCCATAAACACACTAGCGCAAGAAGAGGTGGAGTTCACAAAACACTTGGGAAAGTTTAGAGCTTTATAATCTGAACTGGAAATGTCGAGGCGAAACACCACTGATCAAGATACTCTCATGGAGAGGGGTGAACAAGATCAAGTGTTTGGGTTGCTCTTGACTCTGAATCCGTCCTTTAATGTTTTGACATCACCAAATGATGTGATCCTGATCAGGTTGATCCATCTCCAACTCAAGATGTGGGACCCAAAGAATGAAAGAGCTAAGCTACTGATTAGTTCTTGGCTTACGATTTCAAGGTCTAATTGGGATGATCTATGAAGCGTTGTATAGAGAGAGGGGAAGAAATCATGATACTGTTTGGAAACAACTTGAACCAGGAACATGCAACCAGTTGAAAAAGTATAGAGAAGATGAGCTGATTAATCCATGGACCAGTGAGTTTGGTGAACCTAAGCAAGGCGATAAATGGGCAACCGACTGGACTACAAACAAGATGGGAATGAAGAGAAAAGCACCTAAGCTTAATCTGAGCTATGGATCTCACATTTGACGTCCAAGTGTGTATGAGAAACATGTTATTCAATTCAAAAGGCATATGGATCAGGCTGAATATGGAGATGGCGACACACGGCTTTCTCTGCCCAAAAAGAGAAGAATCTCGATCCAGTTGCTTTCATGGTTGGGCCAACTACTTGTGCACGGGCCAAAGGCCATCAACAGGGATCTAAACACTCTTTCAAGTCATGGAAGAGCTCAGGAAGGAGTTGGTTGGAAGGGGACCTTATCAGCCCATGCGAAGAAAGGATCGAGCACCTTGTGCCTTACTTGGTTGTTTGTATTTTAGGGCTTTTTAGTTAGGTGTAACCCAACTAGGTTTAGGTTTTGGTTTTTCTTAAACCAATTAGAAATAGGTTTTGGTTTTCCTTTTAGATTATAATTAAGATTTTTTAGTTAAGGGTTTCTGTTTTTTCTATATAAACCAATGCTGAGCATATAATTTAAGAACGCATACTATCTGAGACTTCAATCTTGTCCATTCATGTGGTCATATCCATCTATCATTACCAGGAAGTTAATTTTTTTTGTTTACGTGCTTTCCAACAGGCATCAAGCTATATGAGGTTACACTCGTAGATAGCCGCAACAAAACAACCATAGGGTGTTGCAAACCTCTAATTTGAAGAACATCCACCATCTAAGAGCCTTAAATCTCAAGGATCCTTACCCAAATGTCCTTAAAGTTATTCATGGGAAAGCCATCATATCCAAGGACGTATCACCAAAGCTTCCATCACTTGAGGAGGTGTGTGCTCAAATTCAAAAGGAGGAAGGGTCACCCGGATTGTTTGGTGGAAAAGGAGATGTGTCCTTGGCCAACAAATAAGATGTAGTGCATGCTAACAAAGCCTCATACAAGCCTGAAGAAAGGAGGTATGGTGAGGAACCGGGTCACAAGAGGAATCAGTGCGTGATTCTCCATCCCGAACTCAAGCCAACCAAATTCATGAAGGAGAGGGAAGCAAGAACTAATCTTTCTAATGAAGCGAGTGAATCCAGTTCATCTGGATTCGGTCCTTCCATGCGTGAAGGTCAGGGAAAGGCTATAGATTATAAACACACTTCAGTAAAAAGCATGGAACAAGAGCTGATAAGGAGGTCAGACATTGATGCCCTCATAAAATCTCTTAAGGAGAATAGTAGCACACTCGGAAACACCATTGAATATTTATATTCTGATCATAGATTGCGTAGAACGCTTGATCAAATGAATGCTATAAGAGAATCACCCAGATCATATACTGCTGGAATAAGATCATATAACGTTATTGCTGCTTGCGCTTGCACTAAACCATTGATAGTTGTTTCTGGTGCCTCTCATCATATGATAAGTGACACCAGTATTTTAAAAGACATAGAACCTGCGTATGGTCATGTGATGATTGCAAATGGTTATAGAGTAGCAATAAAAGGAATCGGTAAACTGAACTTGTTTGATAAATAGTCTAGAGCTTTCTACATGCCTGAGTCCACATCTAATGTCTTATCTGTCAAGTAATGCACCACTGATTTTCAATGCAATGTTATCTTTAGCCATACTGATTTGAAGTTTCAGGATATTGAAAGAAGTAAGTTGATCGGAAAAGGAGTAACCAAGGGAGATCTTTATATGCTTGAAGACAATATTCTTGTTTCCAGTTCTAGTTACTAATTTAGTACTGTTTCTACTTTGGATAATGATGCATTGTGGCAAGCTAGATTAGGTAATCCTCATATTAGAGCTCTAAGTTTAAGACAATCTTTAAAAGGTCGAGTACTATCTATGAAAAATGTTTTGATCTTTTGCACTTTGACATGTGGACGGCTCCTTGTTTGTCTAAAAGAATTATAAGTATTTTGTCACCTTCATTGATGAAAAATTTAAATACAAATGGATAACACTCATTAAAAGTAAAGATAGGATGCTTGATGCATTTAAAAAATTTCAGACTTATGTTTCTAACCATTATAATGTCAAGCTTAAGATTTTTTAGATCAGATAATGTGGGAGAGTACACAACTCATGCCTTCATTGAACACTTAGCTCAACATGGGATCCTACACCGGACGAGTTGTCCTTATACTTAAAGGAAGAACTAACATCATATGGAGGTTGCAAGGTCGATGATGTTCCAAACAAATGTTCCAAAGAGGTTCTCGAGTGATGTGTGATATCTGCATGCTATTTTATCAATAGCATACCAACCAGATTTCTAGAGGATCAATGTCCATTTGAAGTCCTCAACAAGATAAAACCTTCTCTTGATCATCTATGGGTGTTTGGCTTCTTGTGTTGTGTTTTGATGCCATGAGAAAACAAACTCGAACCAAAGAGTATTAGAGGCAGGTTCATTAGGTACTCCACAACTCAAAAGCGGTACAAATGCTTTGATCCTCAAACAAGGAGGTTGCTAGTATCTCGGGATGTTCAATTTATGGAATCAAGGGATTAATATGAAGAAAAGAGATGGGAGGATCATAAGGATCTAGCTCAAGCATCTGACAAGGCCACGAGTCATAGTATGATTATGGAGGGTCTTGGAATCAACTTGACCCAGGATCAGAGAAGGCAGGATATGCCTTGTACTCGTGAAGCTCAACAAAACATCCCACTTTGATCATGACGGGGGAATGAGCCAGATACTGGTGGATATGAGGAAGAAAACTCAGGAAGTCCTGATCAAGGTGTAATGAAAAATGAAGAAGAAACTGAGGGAAATGTTCAGAATGAAGGTTATGAACCTGAAAAAGAGGATCAGGTGCCACATGAGGAAACAGTTGAGGTTCCATTGAGAAGAAGTACTAGAGTGAGGGGAGATCTGTCTTATTAGGTAAACACTAGAGTCTACTATAATGCTCAAGCTGTAGCTCATCCTAGTCAAGTTGTCTGCTATTTCGCTGAAGAACACACAAGAATAAGAGAGAGAGAGAGAGAGAGAGGGGGGGGAAGAGAGGGGGAGAGTTGAATCTGGAATTAAAAGGAGAGAATAGAGAGTAAAGAAGTAATTTATTTCCTTATATGATTTAGGATGCATACAACATAGTTTTATAGACAAAAGGTGACAAGAAGAATAAGATTAATATATTCTGGTTTGAGCCAGAGAAACTGACATCACTTGAACGGCTCCCAAGCTTAGACCAAACATGTGACTTTTATCTTAAATAATTCCCACCCGCCTCTACTCTCTCTCAACGGTCTGCAGCCTATTTGAAACTTCAAATCTGCGTCTAAGAATGAAGCTTGGCGAGTCCCACAAGTACCCTTCCTTTGAAGTCACTCAAGGTAAAGCTAGGTTACTTGGAAGTCAAGGTTGTACGAAATAACTTCTCCAACAAGGTTCTTCATATCAGTCTTATTTCAACCATATCTTCTCCCCTTTGTCTTCTTTACTTCTTCAGGTCAATACTTTTATGATCAGTCTGGATGGAAGCGATGTACCAAGATCATATGAAGAAGCAATGGAAGATGAGGAATGAAGGAATTCAGTGGCTGATGAAGCAAATGCAATGACCAAGAATGAGACTTGGTATGAGAGTGAACTACCTAAGGGGAAGAAAGTTGTTTCAAGCATATGAATTTTCAACATCAAATAATTACCAAATGGGAAGATATAGAGGAAGAAGACTAGACTGGTGGCTAGAGGCTTTACTCAAACCTATGGAGAAGATTACATTGACACATTTGCTCCAGTTGCCAAGCTTGATACCATTCGGATTGTTTTGTCAATTGCAACTAATTTGGTATGGTACTTGTGGCAAATGAATGTGATGAAAGCTTTCTTACAAGATGAGCTAGAAGAAGAAGCTTATATGCATCCTCCACCAGCTTTTGAAGGTTTAGTATAACGAGGAAATGGGATGGAACTAAGGAAGTCTATCATGGGTTGAAGCAGTCTCCAAGAGCATGTACAACAAGTTGAGAACCCCTCTGAATGGGCGAGGCTTTAGAAAGTCTGAACTTGATCACACATTGTTCTCCTTGTCCACTCCCTCAGGAATTATTGTTGTCTTGGTATATGTTGATGATATCATCATAACAAGAAGTGACAAAGAGGATATACAAGCCCCAAAGAATTTTCTTAAATCTGTTTTTTGAAATTAAAGATTTGGGAGAAATGAAATACTTCCTTGGAATTGAGATTTGTAGATTCAAGGAAGGATTGTTCATGTCCCAAAGGAAATATAAACTTGATTTTTTGAAAGATGAAGGTAAGCTTGGAGTAAAGATAACAAAGATGCCCATGGAAGATTGGTACAAGGTTCTTCGTGAGGGGGAGATTGAAGACAACAAACCATTTCATTATGCCAAGCTTTATAGAAAGCTTTTTAGTAACCTAATCTATTTGACTATAACACGACATGATATATGTTTTGCTGTGAACCAGGTGAGTCAAAATGAGCAAGTTCCAAAGGAGCATCATTGGAACATGGTGGATACCCACCACAAGAATCTTCTTTACCAATGGTTGAAGATGAACAGGAAGGAGAAACACAAGTTTTGTGTGGACACAAACCTGATCAAACAAAGAAAGAAGAGGGATTGTTTGAAAACTCATCTAGAGCTCCTGAATTGGCGCTTTCTATGGTTGATAGATGTGAAAGAATTATTACATTAACTTGTGGGTTACAAACCAGACCAATGGTATGCCTTCAGATCAAGCGCCTGCAGCAAGTTGTTTTTGAGCCAGGAGTAAGTTTTGTTTTTGGTAGAAGAACCAATATTCTGGCCCAGAAATCAGCTGAATTCAAGCTCAACTTTGAAAGCTCATTCATTATTGAAGAACATGATTTGTGGTCAAATCCTTTTGAGAGGAGAGAGGATTGTGTGTCACTAATCAGCTTCTGTGAAAATAGAGGATGGGCAGGAGCTAACACGTCCATGATCAGGTACTTAACTGACCAGCACAAGATGGGAAGATCAAAGGCAAAACTTGTTCTGGTCAAGAAGAAGCCAAAGCTTGAGAGTAAGTAAGGGGACCAATGCACACGTCTACCTGATAATCTGGAGCATATGGTTCAAATTTTAATTAGTGTTGGTCAAGGTGCTTTGAGAGATATCAGAAGCATTCTTCTACTTAGCTCAAATGGACAAGTTCGAGCACCAGAACACTTGGCTTGGTTCATACAAGGTTTTGAAGGTCTAATACTCAATTCTGATCAGTGGAAGCAAACAACACACTCTGAAATACTCAAGTTTAATGCGTGTGTGAGTTGCATCTGGTCTGAAGCTGAAACAATCCGGCCAAAGCTGAACAAGTTGGAACAACCATATGCTTTAATAGTTGTTTTCAAAGAACTATGTGCAAAGGGGATGCAGAGGAGTGAAGAGGGTCTGCAACACATTGTATTCAAGCCATGAGATGAGATGTGAGTGTGCTAAAGCAGAAACCAATTAGTGGTCAGATGAGGAAGGATTTTCGTTTTGAGTGATCATGGCTCTATCATCCTACAAGGCTAGGATTTGAGGACATATCCTTTTAAATGGAGAGAGGATGATCCAACCCTGATCAGCCTGATCAGACTTAAACTCAAGGCATGGAGTCCGGTTAATGTATTAGCTAAGATACTAATCAATGTTTGGCTAAATGGGCAATTTCAAGGACTTAATGGAATGATCTATGAAATTCTTGATCGAGAGAGAAGAAGAACTCTTGATATGGCTTGAATACATCATGATTCAGGAAGATGCAAGCAGCTGGACGAGTCTGGAGAGGAAAAGCTGATTGAACTATGGACGGGTGATCTAGGAGAACCTGAGCATGGCGATAAAGGTGCAACCTATTGGATGCAAAACAGAAAGGATTGAGGAGAAACGTACCTGAGATTATTCTGAGCTATGGGAACCAGTTTCCTCGTCCAATTGGGCTTAAGGAACAAATCAATCAATTCAAGAAGTTGTTGGATCGAACGAGAACTGAAGATGGGCGAAACATATTTTTTTGGCCAAAAAGAAAAAGAATCTCGATCCACTTATTTCCTAGGATTGACCAACAACATGTGCACATGCTAAGGCTCATAAAGAAGGTTATCTACACTTTGTTTAAGTCTTGGACGTGCCGAAGAAGGACCGACCACCATGGCTCATCTATAGTCCATCCACGTCCTTAAGTGTTAGAAGACTTTAATTTTATTGTGTTTGGGCTTTATTACATGTAGACAAAGACTTAGTTGGTTTTGGTTATAGCTTTGGGCTTTTTAAACCCAGTTGTTGTCGGTTTGGCTTTTAAAACCAATTAGAAATAGGATCAGGTTTTGGTTTACCATAACCACTTTGGTTTAAGGCTTAGGGTTTTTAGTTTTAGGCATTATAAACTCAAGCACAATGTTTTGTATCTTCAACAATTCTTTTATACAATAACCTTATTTTTGGTGCAAACCAGTCTTGAGACGATATTGTCTCCTTTGTTCACAAGTTGTGAATGTGTTCTATATCACGCTGGAGGAGTTAAACCTTCTGTGATTCGATCCCAGACTAACAAGCATGATTCCTTGTGTCTAAGGAGTAGCATAAACAACCTCTAAGCAGTCTAGTGCTCGAAGGTGAAGCCCATCCGCCATCCAAGAGACCTAAAATCTCTTGATCCATTCACTCACGCCCCTTCGAGTGTTCTAGGGAAAAGACAGCCTATAAAAATTTGTATTAGTTTGCGTCCAAGCCAAAGCCAAGGCTCGCCCACAACGTTGTATACCCCTCGTCATGTTTCTATTTTACCTTGGGTGGACATATCTATGGACCTTGTGCTTGGTTTGCCTAAGAGTACAAAAGGATGAGATTAAATCTTTTTGTGATAGATAGATTCTCGAAAATGGCTCATTTCATACCTGGTCATCAAACTGATAATGCTGTGATTGTTTATGACTTGTTCTTTAAGGAAGTGGTACCCTTGCATGGAATGCCTAAAACCATTACTTCTGATAGGAATTCTAAGTTCCTAAGTTATTTCTGGAACTAAAATCATATTCTCTACTACTTCCCTTCCACAAACTGAAGTACTTAACAGAACAATGTCTACTTTCTTACGTACTATTTTTAAAAAGATTCTTAAATATTGGAAAGATTGTTTACCACATGTAGAGTTTGCATACAACCATTATGTTCATATAGCTACTAAGTTCTCTCCTTTCTAGATTGTATATGAATTCCATCCTTAAATTCCCCTGGACTTGTTGCCAATACCTCTCAGTGAACAAGCTAATCTTGATGGATTAGCCAATCCAGAGTATGTTGTGTCTTTACATGAACAGGTGAAGAAGAACATTGAGGAAAGGAAGAATGAATATGAGAAGTATGCTACAAGGTTTGGCGTGAACTTGTGCTGGAACCAGGAAATTTTGTGTGGGTTCCCTTGAGGAAAGAGAGGTACCCTACTAAAAGAAAATCCAAACTTATGTTAAGAACAAATGGGCCTTTCCGTGTGCTTGAACGCATAAATAACAATTCTTACAATATTGATCTCCAAGTTAAGTACACAGTGAGTTCTACCTTCGATGTTGCTGACTTGATTCCTTATTGTGCAGATGATCCATATTTGAGGACAAATCATTTCAACGGAGGAGGGATGATGTAACCGAGCTTGAACCAGCAGCTGTGTTGGAGAAGAATGAGTTGAACCAGCTCAGCGATACTACTGAAGAGGAAAAAAATGAGCCGAACCAGCTGAGTGACACTGATGGGGAACAAGATGAGCTGAAAAGTCCCGGCAAGATGGACCTAGCTGGAACTGATGGAAATCGGCCTAAGCTTACTAAAGGAACAGATGCATCTTTTCAGCCCAAGAAGATGCAATTTCGAACAAAAACCTTAATGGATCAGGAACTCTTTTCTCAACCCAAGCCAAAGACCCATTCTATCTTTCTATGGAGAAATCAATTGTTGCCTCCTTTCTCACACAGGAGGTTCATCATGATCAAGTTCAACTCAAACTCTGAAGAAAGGAGGCAAAAGACAAGTCAAAATCGCTTACTAACCAGGAAACAAAAAGTATTCTCCTTACTGCTAAATCTAGTCATATAAGGAAAGCAGTGGACTTGGACCAATCTATGTTATTGTATATCTTCCAGGGAGCACTAATGTTTTCTTCTGACCTTGCACCGGAGCTACCGAGTGAGCGTGAGTTTATTCTGCAGGATTCAGTGATGTCTTTCCAGATTAAGCTCCAGGAGGATTGCCACATATTTGTGGGATTGAGCACCATATTGACTTGGTTCCAGACACCTCTCTTACAAACAGACTAACTTACAGAACCAACCCAGATGAAACCAAAGTACTTCAAATAAAATTTGATGAGTTTATGATGCAGAAAAGACACATCAGAGAGCGCATGAGTCCATGTGCTGTTTCAGTACTCGGGGAGCCTAAAAAGGATGGAAGCTTGCGCATGTGTGTAGAAAGCAAAGCCATCAACAAAATCACTGTAAAGTACAAACATCTTATCCCTAGACTTGATGATATGTTAGACGATCTACATGGCTCTTTTGTGTTTTCAAATATTGATTTGAAAAGTGGCTATCATTAGAATAGGATGACACAAGGAGATGAGTGCAAAATTGTCTTTAAAACAAAACATGGTTTGTATGAGTGGCTTGTGATGCCATTTGGGTTAACCAACGCACCTAGTACTTTTATGAGGTTGATGACCCTTGTTTTTAGAGATTTTATAGGACATTTTGTGGTTGTGTATGTTTGAATAAAGAAGGAAGACCCAAAGATAAGCTGAGGAAGATGGTCGGATTTGCACTAAGTATGCACATGAATTGTCAGACCATGCAAAGTCAGAGTCAACCTCAATCTTCCCAAAGAAGACTTGTGAAAATTTTGGGTTAAATAATTCCTTGTAAAGTCCGGGTAAATATAATCAGTGTGCAAAGATTGTCCAAAAGATTATCTTGGCCAAACTGGAGATGTGCAAAACCCGATTCAGCCTATGATCGATGAAGACAAGTCTGTGCAAAGTTCGGGTCTCCCACTAAAATCCCTTGAAGTCCTTAGAGCTGTTGAAGAGTGTGGAACATCTGTTCAGGTCGTGCCAAAGAGATGTCACATGTTGGGCATAAGGAACACAGCTGTTAGGAGTTGTCACTATCACATCGGAAGATCACTTTCATATAAGCCATCCAATTCAAATCAATTCAAATTTTCCCATCTCAGCCATCCATTACAAACCTGCCTTGGACAGAAGAATAGAGGTCACCACCGATAAGCTGGACGTGCCTCTTGTCCTCTTCCTCATTTACCTTTATTGCTTGTAAATGGAGCCCTCCTTTGTACACAAATTTGAACTTAAGTGAGAAGTTAAATCTCTCCTTCACTATTCTGGTTACGCTATACTCTCATACACTCTTGTTCTCTGGTTATCACTCCCAAACAAGCTCATACTCAACCATTATCCCAAACACTCTCATTCTCTCATAATCTCTATACTATCAACTACTGCCATTCTTGGTTACTTTGAATCTCTGCCACTCATTCTCTGTTTTCAATCACCCAAGCACTTCATTCTAATAATCCTCACCTCATTAACTCTATATTCTCTCATGGTATCATAGCTACAAGTGTTGATTTGAGGAGTTAAAATTAAAAAGAAGGGGCTTAGAAGAGGCTTACATGAAGAAATGAAGAGAAGGGAAGCTTGTGCAAAAATAAGGCGAGTGGTACGAACGGTACGGGCTGTACGGACGATACGGACGAGCGTACGAACCACTTGACCAAGTCTATTTTGGGTTTGACTTTTGACCCCATTTTGAGGTTGTGCAAAAATAGGGCAATGTGTACGGAAAATCCTTGGTCCGTACAACATTGTTACTATGGTGAAGAAGGTAAACAGAAGCACTTACCAAAGAGTGGTCGAAGACTCTACCTAGAAGAGAATCTTTGGTTTTGGACCGTTTATGGATAAGGTTCGGTCTTGGCGCGCCAGCAAGAGAAAGCTGTAAAGGGAAGAGCATCTGGTCAATATGCTCTTCGCATCAAGTGTGTGAGCCACCTAAGCCACTCATTTCAAACCGGACACTCCTCCCCTCTTGAATAAACATGCCTGGTCTTCATTTCCATTACAAAAAACCCTTGTATCTTCTTCTATAAATTGTAGACTCTCTCTCTCTCTCTCTCTCTCTATTGAATAAAGAATACGATTCAGTCTCTTATTATCTCTGATTCTTGGTGTTCATCATGATTCTCTCTTAACGTTCTCCCGAGTCTCTCTCTATTCTCTTTGTTTCCAAACAGTTTATGGTATTAGAGCCAGGTTGCTCTTTCTCTGGGTTCTAAACTCAAAAATTCTTCAGATTCATTCAAGATCCAAGCTTTCTAGATCAGTTTGATTCAAGAACTAAAGATGGAATGAAACAATACCTTGGAGGTTCCAGTTACTTTGAAAAGTAGTGAAATCTACCTGTTGTGGTCAAGACTCGTGAAGACTGCAGTTGGGAGCAAGGGTTTATGGAATTACATCTCTCATGGAGTTCCAAAGCTAATTTCTAAAGAAGGAGGAAGCGAACAGGAGCTAGCTTTGGTCGATCAAGAGAAGTGGGTGCATGTTGATCTGATGGTGTTAACTGTCGTACAAGGGTCTCTGGAAGATTCATACTTGCAGGCTAATAGCTACTATGAGATGCCAAAGGACTTGTGGGAGACTCTCAAAAGGTCTATGGGAACACATCCTATCTGAGCCGTGTGTTTGAGCTGAAGAGAGCCATAAACACACTTGCGCAAAAAGAGGTGGTGTTCACAAAACACTTGGGAAAGTTTAGAGCTTTATAATCTGAACTGGAAATGCCGAGGCCAAACACCACTGATCAAGATACTCTCATGGAGAGGGTGAACAAGATCAAGTGTTTGGGTTGCTCTTGACTCTGAATCCGTCCTTTAATGTTCTGATTAAGCACATTTTGAGATCACCAAATGATGTGATCCTGATCAGCTTGATCAGTTTCCAACTCAAGATGTGGAACCCAAAGAATGAAAGAGCTAAGCTACTCATTAGTGCTTGGCTTAATAGATGGTTTCAAGGTTTAATTGGGATGATCTATGAAGTTCTGTTAAGAGAGAGGGGAAGAAATCATGATACGGTTTGGAAACAACTTGAACAAGGAACATGCAACCATTTGAAAGAGTCTAGAGAGGACGAGGTGATTAATGCATGGACGGGTGAGTTAGGTGAACCTAAGCAAGGCGATAAATGGGCAACCGACTGGACTAGAAACAAGATGGGAATGAAGAGAAAAGCACCTAAGCTTCATCTGAGCTATGGATCTCACATTTGACGTCCAAGTGTGTATGAGAAACATGTTATTCAATTCAAAAGGCATATGGATCAGGCTGAATATGGAGATGGCGAAACACGGCTTTCTCTGCCCAAAAAGAGAAGAATCTCGATTCAGTTGCTTTCATGGTTGGTCCAACTACTTGTTCACGGGCCAAAGGCCATCAACAGGGATCTAAACACTTTTTCAAGTCATGGAAGAGCTTAGGAAGGATTTGGTTGGAAGGGGGCCTTATCAGCCCATGCGAAGAAAGGATCGAGCACCTTGTGCCTTACTTGGTTGTTTGTATTTTAGGGCTTTTTAGTTAGGTGTAACCCAACTAGGTTTAGGTTTTGGTGTTTCTTAAGCCAATTAGAAATAGGTTTTGGTTTTCCTTTTAGATTAGAATTAAGATTTTTTAGTTAAGGGTTTCTGTTTTTTTCTATATAAGCAAATGCTGAGCATATAATTTAAGAACGCATACTATCTGAGACTTCAATCTTGTCCATTCATGTGGTCATAGCCATCTATCATTACCCGGAACTTAACTCTTCTGTTTACGTGCTTTCCAACAAGCATCAAGCTATATGAGGTTACACTCGTAGATAGCTGCAACAAAACAACCATAGGGTGTTGCAAACCTCTAATTTGAAGAACATCCACCATCTAAGGGCCTTAAATCTCAAGGATCCTTACCCAAATGTCCTTAAAGTTATTCATGGGAAAGACATCATATCCAAGGACGTATCACCAAAGCTCCCATCACTTGAGGAGGTGTGTGCTCAAATTCAAAAGGAGGAAGGGTCACCCGGATTGTTTGGTGGAAAAGGAGATATGTCCTTGGCCAACAAATAAGATGTAGTGCAGGCTAACAAAGCCTCATACAAGCCTGAAGAAAGGAGGTATGGTGAGGAACCGGGTCACAAGAGGAATCAGTGCGTGATTCTCCATCCCAAACTCAAGCCAACCAAATTCATGAAGGAGAGGGAAGCAAGAACTAATCTTTCTAATGAAGCGAGTGAATCCAGTTCATCTGGATTCGGTCCTACCATCCGTGAATGTGAGGGAAAGGCTATAGCTTCTAAACACACTTCAGTAAAAAACCTGGAACAAGAGCTGATAAGGAGGTCAAACATTGATGCCCTCATAAAATCTCTTAAGGAGAATAGTAGCAAACTCGGAAACACCCTTGAATATTTATATTCTGATCATAGATTGCGTAGAACTCTTGATCAAATGAATGCTATTAGAGAATCACCTAGATCATATACTGCTGCAATAAGATCATATAACCCTATTGCTGCTTGCGCTTGAACTAAACCATTGATAGTTGATTCTGGTGCCTCTCATCATATGATAAGTGACACCAGTATTTTAAAAGACATAGAACCTGCGTATGGTCATGTGATGATTGCAAATGGTTATAGAGTAGCAATAAGAGGAATTGGTTAATTGAACTTGTTTGATAAAGAGTCTAGAGCTTTCTACATTCCTAATGTCTTATCTGTCAAGTAATGCACCATGATTTGCAATGCAATGTTATCTTTAGCGTTATTGATGTGAAGTTTCAGGATATTGAAAGAAGTAAGTTGATCGGAAAAGGAGTAACCAAGGGAGATCTTTATATGCTTGAAGACACTATTCATGTTTCCAGTTCTAGTTACTAATTTAGTTATGTTTCTACTTTGGATAATGATGCATAATGGCATCCTAGATTAGGTAATCCTCATGTTAGAGCTCTAAGTTTAAGAAAATCTTTAAAAGGTCGAGTATTATTTATGAAAAATGTTTTGATCTTTTGCACTTTGATATGTGGACGGCTCCTTGTTTGTCTAAAGAGAATTATAAGCATTTTGTCACCTTCATTAATGAAAAATTTAAATACACTTGGATAACACTCATTAAAACTAAAGATAGAGTGCTTAATGCATTTAAAAAATTTCAGACTTATGTTTCTAACCATAGTAATGCCGAGCTTAAGATTTTAGATCATATAATGTGGGAGAGTACACAAGTCATGCCTTCATTGAACACTTAGCTCAACATGGGATCCTACACCGGACGAGTTTTCCTTATACACCCCAAGAAAATGGAATTTCTTAAAGGAAGAACTAACATCATATGGAGGTTGCAAGGTCGATGATGTTCCAAACCAATGTTCCAAAGAGGTTCTCGAGTGATGTGGGATATCTGCTTGCTATTTTATCAATAGGATACCAACCAGATTTCTAGAGGATCAATCTCCATTTGAATTCCTCAACAAGATCAAACCTTCTCTTGATCATCTATGGGTGTTTGGATGCTTGTGTTGTGTTTTGATGCCAGGAGAAAACAAACTGGAACCAAAGAGTACTAGAGGCATGTTCATTAGGTACTCCATAACTCAAAAGGGGTACAAATGCTTTGATCCTCAAACAAGGAGGTTGCTAGTATCTCGGGATGTTCAATTTATGGAATAAAGGGGTTAATATGAAGAAAAGAGCTGGGAGGATCTTAAGGATCTAGCTCAAGCATCTGATAAGGCCATGAGTCCTAGGATTATTATGGAAGGTCTTGGAATCAAATTGACCCAGGATCAGAGAAGGCAGGATATGCCTTGTCCCCGTGAAGCTGAAGAAACATCCCACTTTGATCATGAGGGGAAAATGAGCCAGAGACTGGTGCATATGAGGAAGAAAAATCAGGAAGCCCTGATCAAGGTGTAATGAAAAATAAAGAATAAACTGAGGGAAATGTTCAGAATGAAGGTTATTAACCTGAAGAAGAGGATCATGTGCAACATGATGAAACAGTTGAGATTCCATTGAGAAGAAGTACTGGAGTGAGGGGGGATCCGTCTTATTGGGTAAACACTAGAGTCTACTATAATGCTCAATTGTAGCTCATCCTAGTCAAGCCGTCTGCTCTTTTTGTTGAATTCCCTAGGGAGCATTGTGCTTTTTGTAAGTTTTAGTGAAGAACATAGTGAAGAAAACTCAAGAACAAGAGAGAGAGAGAGAGAGAGAGAGAGAGAGAGAGAGAGAGAGAGAGAGAGAGAGAAAGAGTTGAATCTGGAAATAAAAGGAGAGAATAGAGAGTAAAGAAGTACTTTATTTCCGTAAATGATTTTGGATGCATACAACATAGTTTAATAGACAAAAAGAGACAAGAAGATGGATTTTCACCATCAAATAATTACCAAATAGGAAGATATAGAGGAAGAAGACCAGACTGGTGGGTAGAGGCTTTACTCAAACCTATGAAGAAGATTACATTGACACATTTACTCCAGTTGCCAAGCTTGATACCATTCGGATTGTTCTGTCAATCGCAACCAAATTTGGTATGGTACTTGTGGCAAATGGATGTGATGAAAGCTTTCTTACAAGATGAGCTAGAAGAAGAAGCTTATATGCATCCTCCACCAGCTCTTGAAGGTCTAGTATAACCAGGAAATGGGATGGGACTAAGGAAGGCTATCATGGGTTGAAGCAATCTCCAAGAGCATGGTACAACAAGTTGAGTACCACTCTGAATGGGCGAGGCTTTGGAAAGTCTGAACTTGATCACACATTGTTCTCCTTGTCCACTCCCTCAGGTATTATTGTTCTCTTGGTATATGTTGATGATATCATCATAATAGGAAGTGACAAAGAGGGTATACAAGCCCCAAATAAATTTCTTAAATTTGTGTTTGAAATTAAGGATTTGGGAGAAATGAAATACTTCCTTGGAATTGAGATTTGTAGATTCAAGGAAAGATTGTTCATGTCCCAAAGGAAATATACACTTGATCTTTTGAAAGATGCATGTAAGCCTGGAGTAAAGATAACAAAGATGCTCATGGAAGATTGGTACAAGGTTCCTCGTGAGGGGTTGATTGAAGACAACAAGCCATTTCATGATGCCAAGCTTTATAGAAAGCTTTTTAGTAACCTAATCTATTTGACTATCACACGACATGATATATGTTTTGCTGTTAACCAGCTGAATGAACATGTGCAAGTTCCATAGGAGCATCATTGGAACTTGGTGGATAGGATCTTGAATTACCTAAATTGGTCACCAGGCCCAGGAGTGTGGATGGGTTGCAACAGCAGTACTAAGGTGGTTGGCAACTGTGATGCAGATTGGGTTGGTGATAAAACAGATAGAAGGTCGACTACAGATTAGTGTACCTTCATTGGAGGGAACCTTGTCACGTGGAAAAGCAAGAAGTGGAAGGTGCTATCTTGTTCAAGTGTTGAAGCTGAGGATAGAGCAATGTTGAAGCTTACAAATGAGTTGGTCGGGATCAAAGGCATACTGAAGCATTTGGATATTGAGCAGTCTACACCTACGACCATGAATTGTGACAACCAAGTTATCATTCACATAGCTACCAATTCAGTGTTTCATGATAGGACCAAACACATAGAAATTGACTGCCACAAGGTGAGGCAGATGATTGGTCGTGGGATCATCTTGCCATGTTATACAGGAAGTGAAGATCAGTCAACATATGTATTCACCAAAGGTTTTTGTGCAAAAATAGGGCAAAGTGTATGGACAGGTCTTGGTCTGTACAACATTGTTACCGTGGTGGTCAAAGACTCTACCTAGAAGAGAAATCTTTGGTTCTGGACCGTTTATAGATAAGGTTCAGTCTTGGCACTTTAGCAAGAGCAAGCTGTAAAAGTAAGAGCATCTGGTCAAGATTCTTTGCATCAAGCGTGTGAGCCACCTAAGCCACTTTTTTAAAACCGGATGCTCCTCCCCTCTTGACTACAAATGCCTGGTCTTCATTTCTATTTCAGAAAGCCCTTGTATCTTCTTCTATAAATTGTAAACTCTCTCTATTGAATAAAGCATACAATTCAGTCTCTTATTCTCTCTAGTTCTTGGTGTCCATCATGATTCTCACTTCACTTTCTTATGAATCTCTCTCTATTCTCTTCATCTACTCGATCAATTCTCTTTATCTCTAAACATTTTATCAAGCTCCTGAAAACCTTTCATACTCCACCAAATGAATCTCTGTTCAAATTTCTTTTTCAAGCCTGCTTGGTTACATCCGTTTATCGTCTGATCCAAAGGTCTTTCAGGAGGAAAAACCTCACCAGAACTCAAGATAAAGGAGAGTCTCATTGTCTGGAACTCAAGAAAGATTCAGCTCAGTTCAGCAAGCTTCATCAAAGCCCATTTTCAAATCCAATCTCTTGCAAAACCAGTAGGAGCATTCTATTGTCTACTGGTCCAAAATTATCCAAGATGGACAAGACAAAAGAAATGGTGACCCCGGATACTTAGAAGGCTCCAAAGAACAAATAAATCAATCTCCTCTGGTCCAAAATGCTTAAGATAATCCATGAAGTAAACCATTATTTGAGCATTGGCACTGAAGCAGCGTCAAAACTAGGCTGTTCAAACTATTCTCTGTCCATCAAAGATGAACCTTATTCTCTGACCACCAAGATCCACAACTAGCAAGAGGACAAGAGGGGTTTGAAGTTCCTACCTGACATAAAGGAATGACACACCAAGGATAGGTGTTGGATACTTAGTCCACACATTAAACCACTGCATTTCAGTGAGCCCCCATGGGATGGAGGTTCAAGAAGCCAGCTCAGGTTTCTTGATAGTGAGCTAAGCCTCCTAACCCTTAATAAGAGCATGTGTAGTTGTTTTTGGTCAAACACTTGAGTTTTTAGTGAGTGTATAGTAAATATTAAGAGAGATTAAGATTTATTAGTAGAAGAGATTAAGAGATTAGAGAGAGAGAGAGAATAGAGAGAGAGAGAGAGACTGAAAACTCCATTATTATTGCTTAGTATCATGATTACAATATATAGAGAGAGGGAAAGCCGATACAAGGTATAAACAAGAAACTAGAAGCATGCGGAGTCAATGGACATGCTGACGCCTATTTTGGAATACTTGGCTGAGGTTGCTCATATGCTTTGGTCAAATGTTCTCCTTTCCAGCACAAGGCAGCCAGCCAGCTTCACCTTATCCACTCCTAACGTCCATATGGTAAAGGGAAGAGTAGCCTGAAGTAAACTCCAAGTTAACTCAGCCAGGTAACTTTTCTTCATCTTCTTGACCCAAACTCTTGGTTCACCCATAATGGTACGGACCGTACGGCCATGTGTACGGACAGACCCAACCTTAACCATTCTTCTTCATTTTCCTTTCTTTGCTTCATACAGACTCAGTACACAACCTCCTTTTCTCAACACTTCCCTTCAAGCTTGACCAAGGGGAACCGGTCAAGCTGGGAAACCATGAATAACTCCCTAATTAAAAACCTCACCAAAGAAAACCCATTGGGATAAAACCTTGATGTGGGAAAAGGAATGGAGACTCCATGGTTAAGGGGACCAGCTTCTAGGAGTGAAATCGATGAGCCCAGTCTTGAGAGTATGGACTCCATTGTCTTCAGCCTCGATTCCTTGGTAAACACATCAGCAAGTTGATCTTCACACCTTGTATAGCATGCCAGTATCACTCCTAAGACAATCATCTGCCTCACCTTGTGACAATCAACTTCTGTGTGCTTTGTTCTGTCATGAAAGACTGAGTTGGATGCTATGTGATTTCTGCTTCATTGCCACAATGCATTGTCATAGGATTGCTCTTCTCAATTTCCAGATGCTTCAAGATACCTTTGATCCAGACCAACTCATTTGTCAGGTTCAACATAGCCCTATACTCTGCTCCAGCACTTGAACATAAGATGACCTTCTGCTTCTTGCTCTTCCAAGTAACCAGGTTCCCTCCAATGAATGTACAATATGCAGTAGTTGATCTCATGTCCCCTCTCTCGCCTTCCCAGTCAGCATCACAATACGCAACCACTTATGTACTGCCATTACATCCAATCCAAAGTCTTTTTCCAGGCGTGCTACTCAAATACCTCAGTATCCTGTCAACCATCTTCTAGTGATGTACCTTTTGAGCCTACATGTGCTGTCTCACTTGATTCACAACAAAACATATATCTAGCCTCATGGTGGTCTAGTAAATCATCTTCTTATACAGCTTAGTATCCTCAAACAACTGGTTCTCTTCAATCTCCCCCTCAAGCAGAACCTTGTACCCCTCTTCAATAGGTGTCTTGGCTGTCTTTCCTCCATCCACATCAGTCTCCTTCAATATATCCAATGCATACTTCCTTTAAGACATGAACAAACCCTCTTAGATCTGAATATCTCAATTCCCATAAAATACTTCATCTCTCCCAAGTCCTTGATGTCAAACACAGATTTTAGAAAATCATTACTGGCTTTGAACCCAATTTTATCACTTCATGTGATAATCAAATCATCTACATACACCAAGATAACAATATCCTTGATGGTCCTGTCATTCTAAAGAGTGTATAATCAAGTTCAGACTTCATGAACCCTATCCCATTGAGAGTTGTACTCCGTTTCATGTACCAAGCTCTAGGTGACTGCTTTAACCCATAGATCGCCTTCTTCAACCTTAATACATTTCCTTGCTTTACGAGACCTTCAAGACCTGGTGGGGGAAGCATATACACTTCATCTTCTAGCTCACCTTGTAGAAAGGCATTCTTCACATCCATATGCTTCAAGTCCAACTCAAGATTGGTTGCAATAGACAAGACAATCCGAATGGTATGAAGCTTAGCAATTGGTACAAAGGTATCAATGTAATCCTCTCCATAGGTGATGCAACCATGACTGAACCAGTAGCTGACTTAGACCAGGGCGAGCTGAAAAAGCTGTTCGAAGCAACCTCGGACCAGGATGAGCTAGATGAACTGAGCCACTTGAGTTACACTCAACCAGGAGCTGATTTGGAGCTGAATAGGAGCGACACTCGACCATGAGCTGATTCGGAGCTGAATGGGAGTGATAGTCGACCAGCAATTGATTCGGTGCTAAATGGGAGTGACACTTGACCAGGAGCTGATTCGGAGCTGAATAGGAGTGACACTGGACCAAGAGCCGATTTGGAACTGAATGGCAATGACACTCAACCAGAAGCTGACTTGGAGCTGGATGAGATTGACACTCAACCAGAAGCTGGAAAAAAGACTGCTCAGCCCATGTCTAAACTTGTTGATGCATCTTTCTCAGCCTAAAGTAAGGCAGTCTCCATCAAGGAACTAATGGACGAGGAATGCCTTTCTCAGTCAAAACCCATGAAGACAAAGACCCATTCTCATTCTCTTTCGCCAAAGGCACAGTCACAAGATCACAAACCAGAAAATTGGAGAATGCAATTGCTTGTCTGGTTAACTTTGAATCTGACTCGACCCAAGACAAGAATCAAGTCAAGGATTCGACTAAACTCTTCATTATTCCAGTCTTTGGTCTTGCCTAGAAACCCCATGAGAGTACCTCGTTTTCTACAGAAACCTTAGAATGTTTTATCTTCCTTTTCTTTCTACATAAACTCAAGTTCTGTTTCAGTTTGATTCATTCACTTTTTCAATTAAAAGTTCTCTTTGATAGTCTGAATCCTTTGTTCATTTTCTTAACATTGTTTTCCTAGGAGTTGAATCCCTACAAAGCTTTTGCCATAGATCATTGTTTGTGAAGGTAGACTTCACGATCTCTGGCACTTCTATACCTTCACGATCTCTGGCACTTCTATACAAGTGTTTGATCTTTTCACCAATCATACACTGAAGAATCATTTCCATTTCGAATTCAATCCATCAAGTCCAACATCCATTGACCAGCTACACCAAGAGTTCATCGATCCATAAAGAACCCCCCCCCCCAGAAAACGCAAACCAAAGCATCCTCAGATCATACAAAAGGAATCGAATCCTCAAAGGGATTCATTATTTGGTACCAGAGCAGATTGAGGGCTGCTGAATGTAGGGTTTGTAATCGAAATCTTCTCTCTTTCTTTTTGGGAACCTTTTTCTCATTATATGTTCATCTTCTACTTGATCTGTTCATCTTCTCGGTCGATTTTTCTTCTTCTTCTCTGTTTATATGTTGTTCTGCAAAGGGGCCAACAAGTTTAACAAAACAATCAAAGAAAAACTATTGAAATGCCGAGGAGAAAACTGACTAAGGCAGAAGAGAAATACAGCCAAGTTGAGGAGAAATCCAGCTTCTGGTGGTAAACCTCTTTGCAACCAAAAATCTTACAATCTATCTATCTTTTCTTCTCTCTTTGGGGTAAGGAGAAATCTATCTATCTTTTCTTCTCTCTTTGGGGTGGTGATTTGATATCTTACTTGATGAAGGAGTTTAACAAAAGATTAGATTTTGAAAAATATCCAACTGATAATATCTTGAGTACTTCTTCACATGCTAGGAAAGTGATTAGAGATAAAAGGAGAGCTAAGAGAGTGGCCACATGAGTAACTGAGGACAACTATTAATAGTTTGGGAGGAATTCAGATGAAGTGAAATCGGTAAGAGGAGCGCCTTAGGCTAGAACCCATTTCCTCCGAGCACCCAGAGAGCAACTAGATGATAGTCTTGGCAATCTCAATCTCGGAATACCATCTTTCAGTGATAAGAATGATCCAGATGCCTACGTGGCGTGGGAAAAGAAGATAGAGCTTTTGTTTGATTGTCAAAACTACTCTGAGCCTAAGAAAGTAAGACTGGCTGTTACTGAGTCTGATGGGTATTGACATGCGTGTTTTTATTGTCCTAGCAGGGGATAAATATCCTAAACAATTAACTATAAAATTCCCCTAGTCTTAGCACACAAATAGTACTCTTTCCAAAAGAGATCAGGTGGAGCACTTAGGGATCGAATCCATAGAGAGCAATGGCACACAATAGATTTCTTATTTCTAAAGATTAAGCTAGGTGAATATATATATATATATATATATATATATATATATATATATTGGTGGCAAAAAATCAGATACGGAAATATTATTTATCAAGAAGTAGAGATGCAATATGAAAATATGCTAATAATGCAAATATGGAAATATTCTAATAATACAAATATTGAAATATTTTAATAACTAACTTGATGGAAATGTAAATTTGCTAGATCTATGTTTCAAACCTAATGGGCTATAGTGGATATGAAGCAAAGATGTGTAAATATACTAGAACTCAAATATTAACTATTATGACCCTTTTAACTTCAATTCTCGTATGCGAACAAAAGGAAAAACCATCGATTGACGGCTATGGACTTATGTCGATCGACGGTGAAATCCGAAGGAAGTGTGAAAGAGATTTGATAAGTCCATCAGACTTATTAGACCAGCTCTTGTATGCACCTAATAGCCTAGTTCAATAGAGTATATTCTGGAACCTACTCTCGTAGTCGTCCATGTCCTACATTCAAGATCCTAATTAGCTATCTAGAATGCAAGCATTAAGTACAACTCAATTGATGGATATTAACTTAACAAGCAATCCTACTTTTGGGCTAATCCATGATTGATATCATTCAACCCTAAATCTAGTTGATGACTACTCAGACATAATCAAAGAAAGACCAATAGTCTGAATATAATTCATAGATAAAATACTAGGGTTCCAATATAAATCTCCCTAAGGAGTTATGAATCTTCTCCCCTGAAAAAACTAGAGCTATAGAGCTATGTAAGTTGTGTCAAGCCTTACCTGCACTTGCACACTCTTTTTGCTCTCAATACATAAGCATAAATATAAAAACCATTTACGTCAAAACTCATCCAGGGTATTCTTGTCATTTGTCTTCTAAATTTGGGCTTTTCAGTCGGTTTTCTGTGAGTTGGATGTCGATCGATGGCAGGTGTGCAGCCTCGATCGACCTTGGCCTTTCATCATCGGTCGACTCCAAGGTTGTGCCCTCGATCGACGACAGTCTTGTACTTCGACTCCTCAAATAGTCCGCTATGGATTCTTCTCCTTTAAAGGCTCCAAAAGCTCCAAGTATTTCCATATATATCTAAAAATTTTCTGGACAAGTAAATACTTTAAAACATATCCTAAACACACATAATATACCCTAAATAAAGCCCATAACATTGCCTAAAACTGGTAATAAATATGGTATGTCAACTCCCCCAGACTTAACATTTTGCTTGTCCTCAAGCAAACTAAGCTTGTGAAAGAGGTTTTGAAAATCGGAGACTCACATAATGTCAAAGTATAATTGTCACCTTACGTTTTTGCATCCACATCCTATCAAGTCAATCACAGAGAAACTTTATATACCATATCCTAGTATAGCAACCAAATATGGTCTACCAACGACTTAGCATATACTAGTCTGACTAACCCCTCTTCTCTGGTTCCTTTCTTCCCCTTCTCTCTGAATCTTTTAAGATTTCAAACTTAATGGACAATGATGCTGATATAGTCCATCTTGCCATCTCATTTTTTATTTTCCTCTTCTTTTTCTTTTCTTACCTTTTTTTCTTTTGCTTTTTGGGAAAAGTTGTAGGCGAATAATGGGGTCAACGGTAATGTACCTACCCCTCGTTTCCAACAATGTGTGATCGTTCCTTCGAATTAGAATAATGGTGGTCATAGGTAATGTACCTACCCCTCTGCATCTCGGAAAGTCATCTCAATGTAATAAGCTATTAGGTAGATGCTGAAGAGAAAGAGAGAAAGGAACCAATGCTGCCTTGACTTGTACCTACAGAGTTGCAGAAGGAATCAGATACAGTGTATACCAAGCCTCAAAGCAAGCAAATAATGTCAGGATTAGTGTTGGAAATCAACTTCGGTTCCTTCAAACTTTCTACGCAAGTGTGATATTGTGGCAGGATGATTCACTCTGGTATCTCTAGTAATCTCTGCAACAACCTTCTAAAAATGGTGCTAAAGTGTGGTTAGTCAATAATAATTCTTGATCATAGTCCCCGTCTTGACTCAATAAAACTTTTTAAAAAATGAAAATAAATCAAATAGCATTAGCGAACCTCTCCCAGACTTCAATTACACTGTCCCTAGTGTAATCCGTCTCGGATCTGTTAGGAAAAACTAAATCATAAGTAAATAGGTTAAGTAGAAAACTTGATACCATACTCTGTAGAAGAGTATCAGTCGATGGTAGGCGTGTATGGTCGATCGATGGTCGCGATCCAATGTCAACTGATGGTGCCTCTGTGGTGTCGATCGATGGTGGACTCAAACAGTCTATTAAACAAAGTAAAACTCCAAATAAATAGTAGTATAAGTACAAACGAAATAAAAGCTTACTAAACAGTGGGTTGCCTCCCACTCAGCGCTTGGTTATAGTCTTTAGCTCGACATTGTGAACTATCTGACTGGTATGAAGTTGGATTAACACTTGCAAAATAAGTGTATACATCTTCTTTGCTCGTCTGAAACCATGTACTAATGAAGCTCCTTATTGCCTCATCTCTTACGTCTTTCTCATTCCCTGTAACCACTATGGCAAACTCCATTGAATGCATTCCCTCTTGTAGTTTCTCAATATTGCGCTGTAGCATTCTAAATCTAGCAGCTCTAGTCAATGATAAATCCTCCAACTGCTGAGAAATATCTTCCTTCATCAGGCTTTGAGAAATAGCAATCTCATCGAACCTATCTTCTAATTCTATTTCTGCTGCCGTCTTTTGTTAGATGTCTTCAATGTCGATCAATGGCCTAATGTTTCCGTCGATCGATGCCAGTCCGTCTGCCCCAATCCGTCTAAACAGTATCCAAATCTGGCTTCATCTCATCCATGCGAGCAGTCAAATTGGTGAGGCAGTTGTCTATAGGAATGTAGACATCATCCAACCCCTTGTAGAAATCATCCAGAGACTTCTCTTGAGCTCTATAGATCTCATACACATATCATCAATATCTTCTCTGATGTATGTTTGTTGATCCTTCCCAAACATAGCGATCTTTGATGCATGATCTGGTAAACATATGTAGCTCTGCTAAAACAAATTAGCTCTCTCTAGAACTGCTATGATGTCTTCAGCTTGCATATTCACCACCCTTTCGTCAGTAGCTCGTGCATTAAAATTCTCATCTCTGTAGATGCCATACTCATCTTTCTTTTCCCAACGGAAAAGTCTGTTGCCCTCAGTAACAAAAGCTTTCGTACCTTACTCGACACGCCAGTTGATGTTGTCGTCGATTGATGGTGGAAAGTTGTAGGCATTGGAAGGATGAAATTTGTGCACTTCTGGAAATGTATGTCGATCGATGCTTGGTGGGTGTCGTCGATCGATCCATAATACTTGGGATTGTATGGAACATTACAGATCAGATCGTTCTTTTGCTCCTCAATGTTGATCGATGTTGTATGATGTGCGTCGATTTATAGCTGATGCTGATATCCAATTATATTACCTGATCCATTAGTCATAATAAGGGCATCTGCTACATCCTCCTTATACAAATGTAGGAATCTCCTATGAAGAGCATGTGCACGTCCCTCTCGGTGTCTGAAAATTCCAAACTCATCTGGTCTGAGATTACCAATATATGTCTCTTCTGCTCCATGTTTGTGCTTTGGTTCGCGTCTAATGTCTTTCGATAGCCATGAGTAGCCAATGATCAATGCTTGATTATCCACTCTTACGTTCATCACCCAACCATCATCTTCTGATGCCAGGCCGCGATATTCAATCTGATCTTCCTCTTTTGTAATCTTCATCGTATCTTTCGCTTATTGGACATTTGTCGATCGATGGTGTATGATGACCATCAATCGATGCTCGATAATCAGACTGTTGGGCGAAAAGGTTTCCAGCTCCATTGGCTATGACAAGAATGTCTGCAATATCTTCCCTCGTGATATTTAGTAGTTTGCCATCCATAGCTCTTTCATTACCGTCTGGATCTCTCATGATACTGAATTCATCTAGTTCTAGATAACCATATTCCTTCTCGCGTTCTGCAGCTGATTCTACTTTGGATGCTGCTTCTTGGTCAGTATCGATCGATGACATAGGGTTACCGTCGACCGATGTGGATTTCTAGAGTAGATGGGAAATATGAAAACCACCAGCCTTTTCCATAGCAATACCACGGTACTCGATCATCTCTTATTCTCTGTAGTCCTCATCGTACTCGGGGTAGGCTGTGTTGTAATCACCATCTCAGTGGCAGTTGTTGATCGATTCTGGAGTTTTAGTGTCGAACGATAACAAAGGGCGGGTGTCGACTGATTGCTGAACTGCAAGGGTGTCGATCGATTGTTTGGGCTACACATAATAAACCCTGAACTAGTAACAAATATGCTATATCAGGTATGCGCTCCATTGGTGGGATCAGATTGTCACAACCAGGTGCAGGAAAGGAGGCCCACAGGTAGCTTCCTGGTATGAACTCAAAATAATCATGAAAAGAAGGTTTGTTCCTACTAACTACAATAGGGAGGTTAATCAGAAACTAAGAAGGCTCACTCAAGACAGCAGGAGTGTTGAAGATTACTATAAAGAAATGGAGATCCTTATGATCAAAGCTGCTGTTGATGAAGTTCCTGATGCAACAATGGCTCTTTTCAAGGCTGGTCTTAACCGAGACATTCAGGATCATTTGGATATGCAGGAGTATGCTGACATCTATGAGCTTGTCCACAAGCCCGTTCTTATTGAACATCAGTTGAACAGAAAGTCAACTGCAAGAAGGTCTTATGGTAGTAACTTCAGGACATCCAACACAAAGGAGGAAAAGATCTTTGTCAATCAAAGGAGGAAGCAAAGGGTTATCCACGAGATGACAAGGGCAAGACACCAACTACCAGAACCAGAGATGTGAAGTGCTTTAAGTGCCATGGATTTGAACACTATGTTAACGAGTGCATCAACAAGAAAGTCATGGTCTTACTTGAGAGTGGTGAACTGATCTCTGAAAATGGAATTATTTGGTCAGACCTCGTCCCAATCTCTCTTGAAGGTGAATGAAAGGATGTTCGACCAAAGGCTACTAGAACTTGTTTCAGTGGATGTTACTTCACACAAAGGCTGTCGACGACCTTGTGATGCTTAGAAGAATCAAAACCCACGACAACCTTGTTTCTAGGCCTGATAACACATTTGGAAGGTTACCCTACGTTGTGATCATAGCTAGCTCAAAGATGAACAAAGAGAACTAAGAACAAGAGTTTTCTTTAATATAATACTTTATTAAATTATTGCTTAGCTAAAAACGTGTAAAGTAAATAAGTTTATACAGAAAAGCTGTAGAATAAGAAAATATGAAAACCTAGCCGGCCCCTTTATAAAAAGGAATCAACACAACCGGCCTTATAATAGAAGGCGTAAACTATAGAAAATTAGAAAACTGCCTAAATGGCTTTAAAATGGAAATATGCCCTTTATCTTTCATATATTGACTCCAAAGGATTATCTAAGACTTCTTTGTGGTATTTTACTGTGGCTCATAAAAGAAAATAGGTAATTTTCCTTTCTGGTCGATCTTTCCATTTCTCGGTTTGATCTTTTCCATTTTTTTATCGGTAGAAAGAAAACTCATCCATATTCAGTTTCTCACGTCCTATTTCCATTCTGACATCACCCATATGCTTCTTAGACCCAACATGTCGATGAGAATGATCTTTCTTCTTCATTTCTAACTCTGTATTTTCATCTTCCGTTTCCAAGCTCATTTCTCGACCATTTCGGCTTAACCAATCCATTTCACGAGCACCTCTACTTTTCCAGTCCACTTCCAGTTCAAACAAGTTTTTCCATTCCATTTCCTGATCTAGTAATTTTCACACCAGTCTTCCATATTGATCCATAGATGATCCATGCTTGATAAAGAACATATCAAAGCACATAGATTTTTCTCGGTCCAGTACTTCATGGATCAAAACAATAACCTCTTGAAGAACTCCATCAAGCCGTTCTATGATCCCTGGTCCAGTTGGGTCTTGCATTTACTTAAAACCCTTCATGGTTAGGCTGGTCAGGATCACTCCACAAGATGAGAAGGATGGGGTTACTGATGATGAGGCTAGTAACAAAACCGTTTAACCAGTTCATGCTTAAGAAAGCTCATAACAAAACCGGTTCATGAAGAGGCCGGGGTTACTGATCAATCCTCATCTTTCTAACCAGTTCATACTTAGGAAAGCTCATAACAAAACCGTTTTCCTCAAAGCTGGCAAGTGATTAAAAAGGTTTTCTAAAACAGAAATCATGTTGCTTCAAACCAAGTTCTAACATCTTCTCATTGAGATCAAGGTTTTTGGTATGTTGTATAAACTGCTCAAGACTCAAAACAAGACCAGAATGGTTTTCTTTACCACAATGCACACGTTTTTGATTTAAAGATTTGTTTTATTCAAGCATTTTAAAAGAACTAATCATGTTATCAAAAGCAGAGTTTGAAACACTAAATTCTTTCACTTGTTCAAGACCTAAACATGTGACATCCTTAGAAGAAAACATGAAAACAATTCAGGCACGGAACACATTCTATCAAGTGACTTACAGTGCTCTGGAAAGTAATAAGACAATGACTTAGGAATTGTTTTTGGTTCCAAGCTGATTAGCTGCTCCAACACTTCACCTTGTCTTAAACTCTTTGTCTCGGGTTCTGGTGAGTGTTCTTCTTACACCTGTGAAGCTAACACAAGGACACTCAGTTGTACCAGTTCAAAACAAGTTAGTTCATCACTAGTATTATTGGCTAAAGGTTTTAATTGAGAAGAGAGAGTGGAACACTCATGTTCTTTCTGCAGCTCTTTCTTGACCATAATCTTTTCTGTTTTCAGCTTTTGGATAACCAGTTCTTTCTTGCTACAATTTGGCTTGTCAACTACTGAGGGTGGTCATGTGACTGACCTCAGTTTTGATCTTGCATCACCTTTCAGATAGGTCTTTGAACTCCTTACCGTGCACATTCTCTTGAAGTTGCTTAGATTCTCTTTGGTGATCACGACTTGAATAAGCCCTTGGCTCTTTTCTGGGTGACCTTACATGTTCCTTGCTCCTCTCCATCAACCCTCCTGGTCGTGATCTATCTATCCTCCACACAATCAAACTCGTCAAAAGCATATGTATCTCTTTTTATTAAATATTTTTCTCTTTTTCTAAAGGAGCTTTTTGTGGATGAGTTAAACTGGTTGTAGCCTAGCTCTCTTTCAGGAAGTCTCCTCTTATGCTGCTTATAGATCTCGCTTCCTGAGAAAAAAGTTAGAGAAAACATCTCTCTCTCACTCAATTTTATGATGTAACTATCAAGAACCTTGTTCTTTCTATAGTTCAGCAATGAGCAAAGCTTCAATCAACTAAGGACAAGAAACGCAACCCAAGAACATGCATAGATAGAAATATTGCAAGATTTTTGGCTTCAGATCGTAGTAACCTCCTGACTGGGTTTCTCTTCGGTCGACTGGATTTCTCTTCAGTCTTTTTTTTTTTTGATTATAGGATGGCCCGATCTGACTAATACAAAAGATAGATTGAAAAGAAAGTGTTTTAGATAAATAATAGATTAAATACTTTAGAAAAAAAACTTACCCTTCAAGCAGCTCTGATATCACTTGGTATGATCTTGGTGAGACCTTTTCCCAGTCTCCCTTGAAGATGGATGAAGGGATGTTTGATGGAAGGCTACTGGAACTTCTTTTGGTTGATGGTACTTCACACAAAGGCTATGGACGACCTTGTGTTGCTTATAAGAATCAAAACCCACGAGTGTAATTTTGTTTCTAGGCCTGATAACACGTTTGGAAAGTTTCCCTACCTTGTGATCGTGGCTTTTTCAAAGATGAACAAAGAGAACTAAAAACAAGAGAGTTTTCTCTAATATAATACTTTATTAAATTATTACTTAGCTAAAAACGTGTAGAGTAGATAAGTTTATATATAAAATCTCTAGAATAAGTAAATACAAAAACCTAGACAGTCCTTTTATAAAAAGGAAACAACACAATTGGCCATATGATAGAAGGCAAAAACTAGAAAAATATAAACTACTTAAATTGCTTCAAAATGGAAATATGCCCTCTATCTTGCATAGATTGACTCCAAAGGATTCTCTAGAACTTCTTTTTTGTATTTGGCCATGGCTCATAAAAGGAAATACGTGATTTTCCTTTCTGGTCGATCTTTTTCCTTTTTTGGTCGGTCTAAAGGAAATTTATCTATCTTCAGTTTCACACGTCCTATTTCCATTCTGACATGACCAATATGCTTCTTAGACCCAACTTGTCGCTGAGAATGATCTTGCTTCTTAATTTCTAACTCCGGATCTTCATCTTCTGTTTCCAAGCTCATTTCTCGACCATTTCGGCTTAACCAATCCATTTCTCGTCCACCTCTACTTTTCCAGTCCATTTCCTATCCAAACAAGTTTGTTCATTCCATTTCCTGTTCAAGTAAGTTGCACACCAGTCGTCCATGTTGATCCATAGATGATCCATGCTTGATAAAGAACATATCAAAGCACATCGACTTATGTCGATCCAGTATATCATGGATCAAACCAATAAGCTCTTGAAGAACTCCATCAAGCCGTGCTATGATCCATGGTCCATTTGTTTCATGCATTTTCTTAAAACCCTTCATATTGAGGCTGGTGAGGATCACTCCACAAGATGAGAAGGTTGGGTTTACTGATGAAGAGGCTATAGACTATCCAGCCGTGGAGAACTTCTTGTTACAAGGAGATCACTGAAAGTTCAATTCAAACCAGAAGAGAATGATCAAAAGGAGAATCTTTTTCACACTCGTTGCGTTGTTAATGCAAACGTTTGCAGCGTAGTTATAGAAGGTGGGAGTTATACTAACGTTGCTAGTGAATATCTTGTAGAAAAGCTTCAATTAAAGACAGGAAAACATCCCAGACCATATATACAGCACTGGTTGAATGAGGATGGCGAGCTGAAAGTCACAAAACAAATAATGGTTTCTATAAACATTGGGAGGTACCATGATGAGATAGTTTGTGATGTTTTGCCCATGGACTCCAGACATATCTTGTTAGATAGAAAGACTAGAGGGATTTAAGAAGAAAATAAGAGATTAGGAACCGATTTAGACTTTAGACTAAGAACACATTGAGAGATTAGAGAGAGACTGGAAAATTCAGTGCAATGATACCCGACTAAAGGTTTACAATGTATAGAGAAGATAAATGATAAGGCTCAACGAATGCAAAAGAATAGGCATGTGAAGTCAAGGTCGACGGAAGCATCCATTTGGAATACTTGGTCGACGATGCTCACACGCTTAATCCCAAAGGGATCTTGACCAGATGGCTCTTCCTTTCCAGCTTGTGCCAGCCTGTCGAGACGCGCCTTCCTTATCTCTTTGGTCAAGCCATCCATAAATTAACAAGAAAATGTAACTCTTTGTCGAGTTGCATTTACCCGAGTAACTTCTTTGACCTTGGTCGATCCGGATCGCCCAAACTGTACGGCATGTACGGCCTTGTACAGACAAAGTTGTACGGACGCCCAAAAATCAATTCTTCTTCATTTCTCCATAAGTCATTCGTCATTTAGACTCCTCTGTTTAACACTCCCCCTCAAGTTTGACCAAGGGAACCGGTCAAGCTTGGATGCCATGAGATCTTCATCATTAAAAACTTCACCAAAGAAAACCCATTTGGATAAAACCTTGATGAGGGAAAAAGAGTGAACACCTCATGACAAAGGGGATCATCTCCTTCTGGTAAGATCAATGAGTCTCAATCTCGTGTGAATGGACTCTATTGTCTTTTGTCTAGCTGCCTTGGTGAATACATCAGCTAACTTATCTTCACTTTGTGTATACCATGGCAAGATGTCTCCTGATACAATCATTTGCGTCACATTGTGGCAATCCACTTCAATATGCTTCGTCCTCTCATGGAACACCAAGTTGGAGGCAATGTGGATGGCTGCGTGATTATAACAGTGCATTGTCATAGGCGTGTCTTGATCAATTCCCAAGTTCTTCTATATACCCTTGATCCATAATAACTTGTTTGTCAACTTCAGCATTGCTCTATACTCAGCTTCTGCACTTCAGCATGACACCACCTTCTGCTTCTTAATCTTCCAAGTAACTAATTTGCCACCAATGAACGTGCAATAACTAGTAGTGGATTTCCTATCCATTCTATCTCCAGCCCAGTCAGCATCACAATACCCAACCACATCAGTGCTTTCATTACAGCCCATTCATACTTCTTCTTTGGGTTATCAATTAAGGTAGATAGGTAGACGGTTCACCATACCCAATGATGCTCCTTTGGTGTTTGCTTATGTTGACTTACCAGATTCACAGCAAAACATATATAAGGTCGTGTAATAGTTAAGTAAATCAACTTACCTACATTGTTTCTATAAAGCTTGGCATCTTGGAATGGTGGATTGTCTTCAACCTACCCTTCACGTGGAGCTTTGCATCCATCTTCAAGGGGTCTTTTGGCTGTCTTTCCTCAAAGTATCTCTGCATCTTTCAAAAGATCAAGTGTATACTTTCTTTGTGATAGAAATATACCTTCCCTGGACCTACATATCTCTATTCAAAGGAAATATTTCATCTCTCCAAAATCTTTACTTTCAAAGACAGATAATTAATCCTTAGTAGCTTGGATACCAGTCTTGGCACTTCCAGTGATGATGATATCATCAACATACACCACAATGACAACAATACCTGAAGGAGTAATGAGGGTGAAGAGGGTATGATCGAGTTCAGATTTCTTGAAACCTCTTCCATTCAAGGTAGTGTTGCGCTTGTTGTACCAAAATCTTGGTGACTGTTTGAGAACATAGATCGGCTTCTTCAATCTCAGAACATTCCCTTCATTTACCAAGTGTTCAAGTCCTGGAGGAGGATACATATAAACATCATCTTCAAGTTCCCCTTGAAGAAAAGCATTCTTCAAATCCATCTGCCAAAATCCCCACTTAAGGTTTACTACCACTGACAACACTATCCTGGTTGTATGAAGCTTTGTAACTACAGCAAAAGTGTCAAGGTAATCTTCACCATAGGTTTGAGTGAATCCTCTTGCTACCAATCTGATCTTATTTCTATTAATCTACCCATTGGCGAGGTATTTGATTTTGAAGATACATCTACTAGACATTGCCTTCTTTCCTTTTTGTAGCTCACTCTAATACCAAGTATCATTCTTGATCATTGCATCATCCTCAGCACCCACTGATTCCTTCCATTTGTGGGAACCAAAATTCGCACTGTCGATTTCCGTTGGTTTAGGAATGCAAGGTAAACCCAGCTTTCCCAGAGGTCCCGAATTTCTTCTAAGCCAAAACGTCAAGCGACCAAACGATGAGAACAAACATTATAATAACGACTTGATTAAACGAAAAGAGAGCAAAGAAGATCTTATTCTTAATCTGAGATTTGAGCGTTACAACAGGTAAATCCTTCGCGGTAAGAGCCGCCGGCGAGTTCCTAGTTATAACTTTGTAGGACTTGATTAATCTAGTTGAGTCGCAGCTCGATAACAGAAAAGCGGAAATATGCCTAATTGTCCTAAATGCTATGTTTGCTTTGAGAAAAATTATGTGTCCCTCTGCATCTTCAGCCTCGAAACCCTTACATACTCCTTCCAGAGGCGGTTTTCTCTTTCCCCTTGTGCCCTGGGTTGAGTTTATCGCTTCGCGGAAATCTTCCATTTTCCTTCGATCTTCGTGGTTATCTTTGGACACTTAACATTTATCTTCTGAACTTAACATGTATTTTTCTTGAAAAATAAAAGATAGACCGTCATAAAGATTGGACTCGATTCTGTGTAAACCCGCGAGTGGGCTTTTAGCCGTGTTTTAGACATTCTCGCGCAGTTATTCGACTTAAACATTTTTACGATTTTATCAAAAGAGCGCTTCAGAAACGACATCGATTCCGAAGAGAGTTCAGATTTCTCTTATAGTGAAGGCAACTTTAGGTGATTAGTTAATTGTTGTCGTTTTACACGATCAATTCGTACTTTATACGAGGAAAAGGGCTCTTGCGGTAAATCTTTAACGACAACTCCGATCGAGGCAAAACAAGAACAAGTTTGATCTGATTTCGATGGAGGGAGCTACGAGGACAGGATGAGAATGGATTGGTTGATCCAACTCGCCGAATGGCCGAGTTGGATTGCTTCTTCAGCCCTACTAGCCAGTTCATCGAGTTGGATTGGTCCAACTCACCGAACGGGCAAGTTGGTCGGCTCGTGTGTAACTACTCGCCGAACAGGCGAGTTGGTCGGCATGGTCGGTCCAAATCCATGCATGGTTATGATAGATGGATTTATGTTTCCAAATCAAGCTTGTTACATCTTGCTTCATCTTTTTTATTTATTTAAGTCTTTAAGAACTTGTCATTTGTCCAAACAAGGTAAGTTGGAATCACATGAGTTGAAAGTGGGATACCATCTTCATTATAACTCCGATGAGATTTATACAAATTTGTGGTGATTCTCCACTGACTTATGTTTTTAATCAAGCTTGTTACATCTTGATTCGTCCTGGTTTGCTTAGAATCTTGAAGGACGTTCTATTTGTCCAAATAGGGTAAGCTAGAATCACATGATTTGAAATTGGAATAAATTCTTCATCATAAATAAGATGAGATTTATTAGACTTTTGTGATTCTCCACTAATTTATGTTTCCCTATAAATCTTCTTACATATTGATTCATCCTTGTTTGAATAAAATCTTGAAGAAATTTTCATTTGTCCAAATAAGGTAAGCTAGAATCACATGAGTTGAAAGTGGGATAACTTCTTCATCATAACTCGTATGAAATTTATTCAACTTCGTTGTGATTTATGTTTCCATATCAAGATTCTGACATCTTGATTCATCCTAGTTTGATTAGAAACTTTTTTGAACTTCCATTTGTCCAAACATGGTAAGGTTCAATCACATGTATTGAAAGTGGGATACCTTCTTCATCGTAACTCCTATGAAATTTATTCAACTACGTGGTTATTCTCCATAGATTTATGTTTCCAAATCAACCTTTTTACAGCTTGGTTCACCCTAGTTTAATTAGAATCTTCAAGAACTTGCAATTGTCCAAACAGTATAAATTGGAATAACTTAAGTTGAAAGTGTGATACCTTATTCATCATAACTCCTATGAGATTTATTGAACTTTGTAGTGATTCTCCATCGATTTATGTTTCCAAATCACGTTTTTTACATTTTGGTTCAACCCGGTTTGGTTAGAATCTTGATGAACTTGCCATTCGTCCAAACAAGGTAAACATGAATCACATAAGTTGAAAAGGAGATACCTACTTCATCTTAACTCCTATGAGATTTAATCAACTGCATGGTTATTATACATGGATTTATGTTTCCGAATCAATCTTGTTACATCTTGCTTCTTCTTCTTTTTTAAAATTTTGAAGAACTTGTCATTTGTCCAAACAGAATAAGTTGGAATCACATGAGTTGAAAGTGGGATACCTGTTACATCATAAATCCTCTGATATTTATTCAATTTTATGGTGATTCTCCACTGATTTATGTTTCCAAATCAAGCTTCTTGCTAATATATTCATCATGGTTTAATTAGATTGTTGAAGAACTTGCAATTTGTCTAAACATGGTAAGCTGGAATCACATTAGTTCAAAAGAGGATAACTTCCTCATCATAACTCCTATGAGATTTATTCAATTTCGTGGTGCGTCTCCACTAATTTATGTTTCCAAATCAAGCTTCTTACAACATTATTTATCCACATTTTTTTAGAATCTTTAAGAATTTGATATTTGTCCAAATAAGGTATGTTGGAATCACATTATTTGAAAGTGGGATACCCTCTTCAACTTCTTGGTGATTCTCTAATGATTTTTGTTTCTAAATCAAGATTTTAAATCTCTAATAATCCTGCCTTAAAATCTTGAAGAACTTGTCATTCCTTCAAACATGGTAAGCAGGAATCACATGAGTTTAACGTAGATTACCTTCTTCATCATAACTCCTTTGAGATTTATTCAACTTCGTGGTGATTCAGCACTGATTTAGTTTCCAAATAAAGAATCTTACATATTGATTCATCCTAGATTCGAATACCAAAGAACTTGTCATTTGTTCAAACATCGTTAGCTGGAATCACATAAGTTGAAAGTGGGATACCTTCTTCATCATAACTTCTATGAGATTTATTCAACTTCATGGTAATTCTCCATGTATTCCTGTTTCGAAATGAAGCATCTTAAATATTGATACATTTGGTTTGGTTTAAATCTTGAAGAACTTGTCATTTGTCCAAATAGGGTTAGTTGGAATCAAATGAGTTGAAAGTGGGATAACTTCGTCATCATAAATCCTAAGAGATTTATTAAAATTCAGTGTGATTGTCTACTAACTAATGTTTCTAAATAAAGCTTCTTACATCCTGATTAATCTTGATTTGCTTAGAATCTTGAAAAATTTGCCATTTGTTCAAACATGTTAAGCTGCAATCACATGGATTGAAAGTGGAATATTTTCCTCATCTTAACTCCTATGAGATTTATTTAACTTTATGGTGATTCTCCACCGACCTATGTTTCCAAATCAAGCTTTTTATATTTTGATTCATTCTAGTTTGATTAGAATCTTCAAGAACTTACCATTTGTCCAAACAAGGTAAGCTGAAATCACTTGAGTTGAAAGTCGGATACCTTATTCATCATATATCCTATGAGATTTATTCAATTTCTTGATGATTCTCCTCTTAGTTATGTTTCTAAATCAAGCTTCTTACATCTTTTTTTCATCGTGGTTTGATTAGAATCTTGACAAACTTGCCATTCGTCCAAACAGAATATACATGAATCACATGAGTTGGAAGTGGTTACTTTCTTCATCATAACTCTTATGAGATTTATTCAATTTCCTGGCTCTTTTATGATGGATGACAAAATTTCCAAATAAAATAAGATGGAAACGAAATCAAAATTTGACTCTCCACTGATTTATGTTTCAAATTAAGCTACTTATATCTTGATTAATCCTCATTTGAATAAAATGTTGAAAAAATTACCATTTGTCTACATATATTTTGATACCTTCTTCATCATATCTCCTATGAGATTTAATCAACTTCGTGGTCCTTCTCCTCTGATTGTTGTTTCTAAATTAAGCTTTTTACATCTTGATTCATCCTAGTTTGCTTAGAATTTTGAAGAACTTGTTGTTTCTCCCAACCGGATAAGCTGGAATCACATGAGTTGAAAGTGGGATAACTTCTTCATCATAACTACGATGAGATCTATTCAAATTTGTTGTGGTTGTCCACTGATTTATGTTTCCTAACCAAGCTTTTTGCATCTTGATTCATCATGTTTTGATTAGAATCATGAAGAACCTGCCATTTATCCAAACATGGTAAGCTGGAATCATATGAGTTTAAAGTGGATTACCTTCTTCATCATAACTCATATGAGATATATTAAAAGTCGTTGTGATTCTGCATTGATTTATGTTTCTAAATCAAGATTCTTACATCTTGATATATCCTAATTTGATTCGAATATTAAAGAACTTTCCATTTGTCCAAACATGGTAAGTTGTAATCACATGAACTGAATGAGGATACCTTCTTCATCATACCTCCTTTGAGGTTTATTCAACTTCGTGTGATTGTCCACATATTTATGTTTACAATTCAAGCTTTCTACAATATGATTCATCCCGATTTAATTATAATCTTGAAGACTTTGTCATTTGTCCGAACATGGTAAGCTGGAATCACAAGAGTTGAAAGTGGGATGTCTTCTTCATCATAACTTCTATGAGATTTATTCAACTTCATGGTGTCCATTGTTTAATGTTTCAAAATAAACATTGTTACATCTTGATTCATCATGATTTTATTTGAATCTTGAATAACTTGTCATTTGTTTAAACATGGCAAACTATAATCACATGAGTTGAAAGTGTGATACCTTCTTCATTATAACTCCTTTAAGATTTATTCAACTTCGTGATGATTATTTACTGATTTATGTTACAAATCAAGCTTCTTACATCTTTTGTTATCCTAATTTTATTAGAATCTGGAAGAACTTATCATTTTTCCAAAAAATGTATGCTGGAATCACATTAGTTGAAACTTAGAGACAATCTCCATCATAACTTCGATGAGATTTATTCAACTTCGTGGTTATTCAGCTGATTTATGTTTCTAAATCAAGATTGTTACATCTTGATTCAACCTTGTTTGACTTGAATTTCAAAGAACTTGACATTTGTCCAAACAGGGTAAGTTAGAATCACATGAACTGAAAGTGAGATAACTTCTTCATCATAAATCAGATGAGATTTATTTGACTATGTTTTGATTCTTCAGTGATTTATGTTTCCTTATGAAGCTTCTTCCATACAGGTTCAACCTTGTTTGATTAAAATCTTGAAGAACTTTCCCTTTTTCCTAATACGGTAAGCTAGAATCACATGAGTTGAAAGCGGAATAACTTCTTCATCATAACTCTTATGAGATTTATTCAGCTTCGTGGTGAATCTCCTTTGATTTATGTTTCTAATTCAAGCTTCTTACATCTTGATTAATCATGGTTTGATTAGAATCTTTAAGAACTTACTATTCATCCAAATAGGCTAAGCAAAAATCACATGAGTATAATGTATTCAACTTTGTGGTGATTATGCGATAATTTTTGTTTTCAAATCAAGCTTTTTACATCTTAATTCATCCTGATTAGATTAGAATCTAGAAGAACGTGTGATTTGTCCAAACAGGGTTAGCTAAAATCACATGGATTGAAAGTGTGATACATTCTTGTTCATAACTCTTATGAGATTTGTTCGACTTCGTCGTGATTCTCCACTGATTTATGTTTCTAAATCAAGTTTCTTACATCTTGGTTTATCCTGGTCTGAATCTTGACAAACTTGCCATTGTCCAAACAGGGTAAACATGAATCACATGAGTTGAAAGTGGGAAACCTTCATCATCGTAACTCCTATGAAATTTATTCAACTGCGTGGTTATTCCACTGATTTATGTTTCCAAATCAAGATTGTTACATCTTGATTCATCCTTTTTGATTAGAATCTTGAAAAACTTGCAATTTGTCCAAACAAGATAAGTTGGAATCACTTATGAAAGTGGGATATGTTATTCATCATAACTCTTATGAGATTTATACAATTTTGTTGTGATTCTAAACAGATTTATGTTTCTAAATCAAGCTTCGTACTTCTTTGTTCATTCTGGTTTTATTAGAAGCTTGAAGAACTTGCCATTGGTCCAAACAAGGAATCACGGTAAGTTGAAAGTGGGATACCTTCTTCATCTTAACTCTTATGAGATTTATTCAACTGTGTGGTTATTCTCCATGTATTTGTGTTTCCATATCAAGCTTTTTACATCTTGCTTCATCTTCAATTGAATAGAACCTTGAAGAACTTGTCATTTGTCCAAACATGGTAAGTTAGAATTCCGTGAGTTGAAAGTGGGATACCTGCTACATCATAACTCCTATGAGAATTATTCAACTTCTTGGTGATTCTCCACTCATTTATGTTTTCAAATATAGATATTACATCTTGATTCATCCTGGTTTGATTATAATCTTGAAGAACATGTCATTTTTCCAAATAGGGTAAGCTGGAATCATGTGTGCTCAAAGTGAAATAACTTCTTCATCATAACTCCTAGGATAGTTAATCAACTTCTTGGGGTTTCTCTAATGATTATATGTTTCTAATTCAAGCTTCTTACATCTTAATTCATATTAGTTCGATTAGAATCTTGAAGGACTTGTCATTCGTCCAAACAGGGTAAGGTGAAATTACATAAGTTGAATTTGTGATACCTTATTTATCATAACGCATATGAGATTTATTCAGCTTTGTGGTGATTGTTTACTTATTTATTTTTCCAAATTAAGCTTCTTACATGGTTATTCATCATGGTTTGATTAAAATCTTGAAGAACTTGCCATTTTTCAAAACATGATAAGTTGGAATCATATGAGTTGAAAGTGGGATATCTTCTTCATCATAACTCCTATAAGATTTAATCAACTTTTCGATAACTCTCCACTGATTTATGTTTCCAAATCAAGTTTCTTACATCTTGATTTATCGTAGTTTGTTTATAATCTTTAAGAACTTGCTTTTGTCCCAACCGAGTAAGCTGGAATCACATGAATTGAAAGTGGGATACCTTCTTCATCATAACTCCTGTAAGATTATTCAACTTCGTGGTAATTTCCCACTGATTTATAATTCGAAATAAAGCTTCTTAGATCATGATACTTTTTTGTTTGATTAGAATCTCGAAGAACATGTCATTTGTTCAAATAGGATAAGCTAGAATCTCGTGAGTTGGAAGTGGAATAACTTCTTCATCGTAACTCCTATGATATTTAATCAACTTCATGGTGGTTCTATAATTATTTGTGTTTCTAATTCAAGCATCTTAAATCTTAATTCATCTTGATTTGATTAAAATTTTGGAGAACTTGACATTCGTCCAAACAGGATACGCAGAAATCACATGAGTTAAAAGTGTGATACTGTAACATCCCGAGTTGTGATATGTGGAAAGGCTTAAGAGAATTGATTTGGCTACCTATGTCATCAAAGTTGACTTACCTTTTCCGTCACACCTCCGATTAGAACTCCAGGGTTAAGTGTGCTTATGCTGGAGTAGTGAAAGGATGGGTGACCTATCGGGAAGTGATTCGCGATACCGTGCGAGTGAGGCCAAAACACGGGAAAAGGTCGGGTGGTGATTGTAGGGTCAGTAAACAATGATTTCGAGCCTTGGAAAAATTAACGCACCGACCGTCGGACAGGGGTGGGGCCCACGAGCCCGATAGAGGGATGGGTGACTCACCGGTAGGGGCGGTCGGGGCATTACAAGTGGTATCAGAGCTGGTTAGCCGTCTCGGTTCTGACCCGAGAGGCGTCTTGAGACCTGTCGTAGGACGCAACGAGGGCGCTGCGTTCTTTGAGAGGGGGTGAATTGTAACATCCCGAGTTGTGATATGTGGAAAGGCTTAAGAGAATTGTTTTTGGCTACCTATGTCATCAAAGTTGACTTACCTTTTCCGTCACACCTCCGTTTAGAACTCCAGGGTTAAGTGTGCTTATGCTGGAGTAGTGAAAGGATGGGTGACCTATCGGGAAGTGATTCGCGATACCGTGCGAGTGAGGCCAAAACACGGGAAAAGGTCATGTGGTGATTGCAAGGTCAGTAAACAATGATTTCAAGCCTTGGAAAAATTAACGCACCGACCGTCGGACAGGGGTGGGGCCCACGAGCCCGATAGAGGGATGGGTGACTCACCGGTAGGGGCGGTCGGGGCATTACAAGTGGTATCAGAGCTGGTTAGCCGTCTCGGTTCTGACCCGAGAGGCGTCTTGAGACATGTCGTAGGACGCAACGAGGGCGTTACGTTCTTTGAGAGGGGGTGAATTGTAACATCCCGAGTTGTGATATGTGGAAAGGGTTAAGAGAATTGATTTGGCTACCTATGTCATCAAAGGGTGACAGTTTCTCTGTGGGAGTGTTGAGAAAGGGTGAGGTCTTGGGTTCGAGTAACGCCAAGCGCATCAATAACCCACCTGTGAGCCGAGGCCTATGATTTGGGCAGGTTGTATCACAGGGGAGGGGTTAGGGTCGGTGCACTGCAGGGCCGACTGATCCTCCAGGGTGGAGTAGGCCGTTATATAAAAGTCGACTTTTTTTTGACAACCTATCCCGTGGACCTCACTGTCCCATAGACCTCAGGTTCACAGCGCTGCAGCGCACCGACCCCAACCCCTCCATTATGAGTTCTCATTAACTCCATAATTAGGTTGTTGGTGAGACTCGAACCCAGGTCCTCACCCTTTAACAGCACTCCCACAGCACAAGCTGTCACCAGTTGACCTGCAGCTCAATTGGTGACAGCTTGTCCTGTGGGAGTGCTGTTAAAGGGTGAGGACCTGGGTTCGAGTCTCACCAACAACCTAATTATGGAGTTAATGAGAACTCATAATGGAGGGGTTGGGGTTGGTGCGCTGCAGCGCTGTGAACTTGAGGTCTATGGGACAGTGAAGTCCACGGGATAGGTTGTCACAGATACCTTGTTCATCGTATAGCCTATGAGATTTATTCAGCTTCGTGGTGAATCTCTACTTATTTATTTTTCCAAATCAAGCCTCCTACATCTTGATTCATCTTGGTTTGATTAAAATCTTAAAGAATTTGCAATTTGTCAAAAGAAGATAAGTTAGAATCACATGATATGAAAGTGAGATACCTTCTTCATCATAACTCCTATGATATTTATTCAACTTTTTGGTGCTTCTCCACTGATTTATGTTTCCAAATAGAGATTCTTACATCTTGGTTCATCCTGGTTTAATTAGAATCTTGAAGAACATATCATTTGTCCAAACATAGTAACCTGGAATCACATAAGTTCAAACTGGGATACCTTCGTCATCATAACTCCTATGAGATTTATTCAACTTTTTGGTGATTTTCCGTTGATTTTTGTTTCCAAATCAAGCTTGCTATATCTTGAATCATTCTATTTTTATTAGAATCTTCGTGAACTTCCAATTTGTCCAAACAAGTTAAGTTGGAATCACTTGAGTTGAAAGTGGGATATATTTTTCATCATAACTCCCATGAGATTTATTCAACTTTGTGATGATTCTCTACTTATTTATGTTTCTAAATCAATCTTCATACATCTTGTTTCATCCTGGTCTGAAAAGAATCTTGACTAACTTGCCATTCGTCCAAACAGGGTAAACATGAATCATATGAGTTGAAAGTGTGTTACCTTCTTCATCATAACTCTTATAAGATTTATTCAACTTTGTGGCTCCTTTATGATGGATGGCGAAATTCCCAAATAAAATAAGATGGAAACGAAATCGAAATTTGACTCTCCACTAATTTATGTTTTTAAATCAAGCTTCTTATATTTTGATTAAGCTTGGTTTGATTATAATCTTGAAGAAGTTTTCATTTGTCTCTTAGTTGAAAGTGGGATACCTTCTTCATCATAACTCCTATGAAATTTAATCAACTTCGTGGTGATTCTCCAATAATTTATATTTCTAAATCAAGCTTCTTACATCTTGATTCATCCTAGTTTGTTTAGAATCTTTAAGAACTTGTTATTTGTCCCAACCGGGTAAGCTATAATCACTTAAATTGAAAGTATGATTCCTTCTTCATCATAACTCCTATGAGATTTATTCAACTTCGTGGTGATTCTCCACTAATTTATGTTTTCAAAGCAAGCTTGTTGCATCTTGATTCATCTTGATGTATCATGATAAAATTAGAATCTTAAAGAACTTGCCATTTATCCAAACATGGTAAGGTGGAATCATATGAGTTGAAAGGAGGATATTTTCTTCAACATAACTCCTATGAGATGTATTCAGTTTCGTGGTGAGTCTCCACTGATTTTGTTTCTAAATCAAAAAATTTACATCTTTATTCGTCCTGGTTATATTAGAATCTTGAAGAATTTGCCATTTTCCAAACAGCATAAGCTGGAATCATATGAGTTAAAAGTGTGATAACTTTTTCATCATAAATTAGGTGAGAATTAGTCGACTTTGTGGTGATTTTCAATTGATTTATGTTTCTGTATCAAGCTTCTTAGATCTTGATTCAGCCTTGTTTAATTAAAATTTTGAAGAACTTTTCATTTGTCCAACTAGGGTAAGCTAGAATCATATGAGCTGAAAGTGTAATAACCTCTTTAAGATTATCCAATGTTTATGTTTCCAAATCAAGTTTTTTACATCTTGATTCATCTTAATTTTATTATAATCTTTAAGAACTTATTGGTTGTCCCAATTAGGTAAGCTGGAATCACATGAACTGAAACTAGAATACTTTGTTCATTATAACTCATATGATATTTGTTCAATTTCGTGTTAATTCTATATTAATTTATGTTTCCAAATCAAGGTTGTTGCATCTTGATTCATCATAGTTTGAATAGAATCGTGAAGAACTTGCCATTTGTCGAAATATGAAAGTTGGAATCACATGAGTTTAAAGTAGAATACCTCCTTCATTATAACTCTTACGAGATTTTATTCAAATTTATGGTGAGTCTCCACTGATTTATGTTTCCAAATGAAGCTTCTTACAAATCCATTAATAATGGTTTATTTAGCTTCTTCAAGAACTTTTCATTTGTCCAAACATGGTAAGCGGAAATCACATGAGTTGAAAGTAGGATATCTTATTCGTTATAACTCCTACGAGATTTTATTCAACTTTATTGTGAGTCTCCACTGATTAGTGTTTCCAAATCAAGCATCTTACAAATCCATTCATCATGGTTTAATTAGATTTTTCAAGAACTTCCCACTTGTCCAAACATAGTAAACTGAAATCACATGAGTTGAAATGGGGATACCTTCTTTATCAAAATCCTATGAGATTTATTCAACTTTGTGGTGATTCGCCACTGATTTTTGTTTCCATATCAATTTTCTTACATCTTGATACCTCCTTGTTTAATTAGAATCTTGAAGAACTTGTCATTTGTCCCAACAGGTTAAGTTCGAATTACATAAGTTAAAAGTGGGAAGTGGGATACTTTCTTCATCATAACTCCTATAAGATTTAATCAATTTCGTGGTGATTCTCCATTGTTTTATGTTTCAAATAAAGAATCTTACATATTCATTCATCCTTGACTTATTTGAATCATAAAGAACGTGGCATTTGTTCAAACATGGTAAGCTGGAATCACATGAGTTGAAAGTGGGATAATTTCTCATCATAGTTCCAATCAGATTTATTTAACTTCGTGGTAATTCTCCACTGATTTATGTTTCCAAATGAAGCTTCATAAATGTTGATACATTTTGGTTTGATTAAAATCTTGAAGAACTTGCTATTTTTCTAAATAGGATATGCTAAAATCACGTGAGTTGCAAAGGGAATAACTTCTTCATCATAACTCGCATGATATTTAATCAAGTTCAGGGTGATTCTCTAATGATTTATATTTCTAATTCAAGTTTCTTACATATTAATTCATCTTGGTTTGATTAGAATCTTGAAAAACTTGACATTCGTCCAATTAGGGTAAGTAGATATCAAATGAACTGAAAGTGTGATACATTATTAATCCTAACATCTATGTGATTTATTCAGTTTCGTGGTTATTCTCAACTTATTTATTTTTCCAAATCAAACTTCTTACCTCTTAATTTATCCTGGTTTGATTTAAATCTTGAAGAACTTGTCATTTGTCAAAATAAGATAAGCTAGAAACACATGAGTTGAAAGTGGGATACCTTCTTCATCATAACTCCTATGGGACTTATTCAACTTTTTGGTGATTCACCACAAATCTATGTTTCCAAATAGATATTCTAACATCTTGATTCATTATTGTTTGATTACATTCTTGAAGAACATGTCATTTGTCCAAACATGATAAGTTCGAATCACATGGGTTGAATGGGGATACCTTCTTTATCATAACTCTTATGAGATTTATTCAACATTGTGGTGATTCTCAACTGATTTATGTTTTCATATCAAGCTTCTTACATCTTTATTCAGGCTTTTTTGATTGAACTCTTGAAGAACTTGTCATTTGTCCAAATAGGGTAAGCTAGAATAACATGATTGAAAGTGGGATAACTTTTCATCATAACTTCTATGATATTTATTCAAATTCGTGGTGATTCTCTAATGATTTATTTTTCCAGATAAACCTTGTTACATTTCGATTCATCTTGGTTTGATTAGAATTTTGAAGAACGTGTTATTTGCCAAAACATGATAAACTTGAATTACATGAGTTAAAAGTGGGATATCTTCTTCATCGTAACTCCTACCAGATTTATTCAATTTTATGGTGATTCTCCACTAATTTATATTTCCAAATCACGTTTCTTACAAATCCATTAATCCTGGTCTAATTAGATTCTTGAAAAACTTTTCATTTGTCCAGACATGGTAAGTTGGAATCACATGAGTTGAAAAGAAGATACTTTCTTCATCAAAACTCCTAAGAGATTTATTCAACTTTTTAGTGATTTACAATTAATTTATATTTCAAAATCAAATTTCTTACATCTTGATTTATCCTTGTTTAATTAGAATCTTGAAAAATTTGCAATTTGTCTTAATAGGATAAGCTGGAATCCCATATGTTGAAAATGTGATACCTTCTTCATCATAATTTCTTTGATATTTATTTAAGGGAAGTTGACTCATTAAGCACACATTTTAGTACAAAATACTAGAACAATATATATATATTTTTATTACTGATATTTTTTAAATGACCAGCGTGTCCTTCTATCATGTTGTGCGAAAAAACGTATTTACAAGAATGCTATTACTTTTTCATGCCATGTCAGCCAAAAACCGTCGCCATGTAGG